>CAJHNH020004035.1:505000-514423 GCA_905116865.2 Candidula unifasciata | reverse complement strand
AGGCAGTATGTAAAAGATGGCGGCCATAAGTGATCGGTTTCAATGACACAATGAAAGCACGGGGGTAAACGACCTCTGCCGGGTTAGATGTGGAGAGGCGCAGTGGAGAAACCATCAGATTGGACTTGTCTTTTAATATAAAAGTAAGATAGAGAATCTCGGTGTTGGTTATAGGTAGAGACAGAGGCTCCTCGTGTTCTGAAACCTTTATTGATACCTCCTTGGGGTTTTTGTGTGTTGAGTACTTGTAAAAACCTGTCTTTTTTTAATGTATTGTGGTGTTTGCTAAATCCTTTGGTGAAGGTTTTGTCGTATTTACCGAAACAGTGGTATGTTTTACTTCATCCCTTCCCCCTCTTACTCTAACTTAAACAAACC
Organism: Candidula unifasciata; assembly: GCA_905116865.2. Classification (NCBI taxonomy): domain Eukaryota; kingdom Metazoa; phylum Mollusca; class Gastropoda; order Stylommatophora; family Geomitridae; genus Candidula; species Candidula unifasciata. Next base: position 514,045 of record CAJHNH020004035.1, on the reverse strand, counting down.
CGGGGTTCTCTTTTCGTTTTTTCGTGTCTTACAACTATCCTGACAGTCTACAGGGACACTACCTTTGCTGGAAGTAAAAAAGGATCTATGAACAGAACATACTTCTGAAGGGAACCAACGGTCATATTCTTCAAAATACTGAGCTCTAAGATGGGGCCTAACAACGTCCGAAAAACTCTCGCTACTGAGCGCTAAATAAAGAGAATCCGTGTCCATCTCACACAACTGAAAATCTGCTCTGTCTATGTACTTATCTGTAAAAATCATAATAAAAGGTTAACAGGCGCAACTTCGCGTACTGATAAAGAAAGAACCCTATCTACAGCGGGAGATCCCTTACAATTTTATTTTTCAACAGCTCTATCTCGAAAATGTTGCCTGAAACTTGTGTCATATGTTTAAGGAGAGGGTCGTTTATCTTTTTAGAAACGGTCTTGTCGAGGCAGTAGGATACGTAAGAATGTTTGGCTTTGTTGGTCAATGTCTTGCCGTACGCTGAGTTACCTAACAATTTCATGGGGTTTCCCCCTTTATACTGTACGAAAGGTCACTATCAGCCTGTCGTCTAGCGTCAGAAACAGTCTCCCCAAACGTCTCAAAATAGGCTACTGGCTGGTACTCGACGATCTGATAAATATTGGTCACGACTGGTCCTTTGAGTAAATACCACTTTAAAAGAGGTGTCGCTAGCATAATTTTGGTACCTATATAACTGCCCACTAAGGTTCGTCGGGGACTCGTCAGCAGTTTATGTTCAACGGCATGTTTGTACATAAAGGGACCTATATCATTTCCAGTCACGTCAATGTTTTTAAAGATGGGGGTTATATCTTCAAAATAGGACTTTAGCTTGTCGGGAACAGAAATGTCACGTTCAACAAGACCGAAGAACGAATCGTCAAGAACAGCAGCTATAATTGTGTCTTCTGTGATAAGACCGTTTTTCCAAGAGGGGGTGAGACGAGGAAAAGTAGCGCGCAAGAACCTAGCGATAGGGGCAGACTTTTTCATTTTCCCCCACTCACACTCCCACATTTCCACTACCAGAACTCCCACTTCCTCCCGCAAATATTCAGTTATTTCTTGTGTTTTCTCGTACAACACACTCAAAGGTTTTTTTATTCACAGAGTTTGTGTCCATCCCTTCAGTAAAATGACATTTGGGGTGACCGCGAAACAGGCAGCCATGAAACTGATAAACAGTTCAGGTGTCTTTATCCCAGCCGTCAACCTTGATATTTCTGGCACCCAGAGACATCTCCCGACTATTAAACTGTTTTCAGTTCAATACCGTTACTATGGGGCACCCAAGCTAACCACTCTCTACTTCGATACCCGTATTTATTAGCTCTAAAAAACTTGAACCATTCTTCTTTTTTCCTAATGATAGGGAAATCTGTCGGCATCTGTTGGGAAAGCGCCCAAAGATACAGGGCATTGGCGTCATAGCCCTTAATACCCTGGACTACCTTACCCCCTCTGATCTGTGTTTTATTCTTCTCCTGATGGCGATGAAAAACAATGCTCAGTCCTCCGACCAGGCCTTGTTTAAGGGTGTTATGGAGAGCTGCTTCCTTCTTACTATACAGAGCAAAAGAGACGTTTTTAGACATTGTTTTCCATAAAAAATGTAAGCAAATTCCACGCACACTGATCAATAATTTGAAAAGGTCTACACCTAACGTCACATAAAAGTCTGACTGTTTTTTAGGGCCTCTATAAACGGGACAACGTCTTTGTTATTGTACCACTTAAGAAAGTCTCTAAGACATGTCATTTGTTTATTTGTCCATACCTTTTGGCAGTCGGCGTATTCTTGGTCTGTTATATTACTATTCTTTAAAGAAGAGAAAAGGACTGAATGAGGAGGGAGAGCTGGCTCATCTAACTGACTGATATTTATTATATATTCATAACAAAACATCCCCTTGTCTCTTTAACATCGTAGGCAGCCAAATACTTGCTATAACTAAAACCCGGGGCCAGATAGTTGGAGATATCTAGGAACTTAAGCTTCTCTGTCGCCAGACACATAAAATTGGTATTTCTTTTGACTACAAAGTTAAAAGGGGACGCTGGGTTTTTAGAGACAAAATAGTTCACCAGGAAAGGTTTGACTAAATTGAAATCATAATGACCCGAATTGAACCCAATAACCGACGAGTCATGTAAGTACGCCTCTAACTTTTGGCTCAATTTATCCTCACCTAAACTTTCCAAGTTGGCAAAGACACTAGTAAACTGAATCAGCAGAAGGGCATACGCCGCATCCGAGAGTTTAATAAGCTGATCGAGCATTCCATTGACTAAGGCTTGAGGATCCCCTTTACTAACGAAGAAGAAAGGACCGGGGAAATTTGGGATGTTTGAGGCTATAGAACATGACAGAGGTACATGTTTTGCTACGTACTGGGTAGAGTTTGAGGAGGCAGGCAGACCCTCGGTGGTGAAATGAGTTTCAAAATCAAAACTGGCCCTAAATTGAAAAGTAAATTGTTCAGGGAGTTTAACACCGTGAGCGTCTATTATCTCTAGGACACTATCAGGACTTGTACAGACACCCGCTTTGTAGACTTCTTTTTGTTGTGAACTCGTACAAGTTTTCTCATGTCTCTGTAACCGTGTGTAGTGTTTCCAAAGTTTCCCACAAAGCGAGCACCCTAAACTTTCAGAAGCTACAGCTATCTTGGAAATGTACATAAAATGCTTCTCGTAAGCCAGCAGATGTGAAGTTTTATTAAATTTACCAGAAGTTCTGAGAAGCGGGATCAGAACCTGCTCCTCATCAAACTGAAAAACAGAAATATTGACTTTGAAACAACTTTCTAAAGAACTGATATCTTTTAAGGAGATACCTAGGAAAACAACAGACCGGGACAATTTACTATAAGTACGCCACTGTCGGAACAATTTACGTGCGGGTTTTCTCATATCTTTATCAGAACTACCGGAATGTAAGGCAAGACACCGAAAGAAACATAAATTATCAGTGAAGGGTTTGGAGTTTGAATCTTTTTGTAGCGTATGAATACCTTTATTGTTGGTTATGTGTGTAGGCAGATCAGACAACAAACAACCTAGGTGATGTTAAGCAATAGGAAATATTGAGAAACAGTTGGCAGGTATAATCTCAAGTGTATACTTCGTATCAGGACGATTCTGAGATAATATTATGTCATGCTGATTGACAAGAGAGACGAAGTCGTCAAAGTCAGAGGGATTGTTGATAAGTTTAGGTAGAGGTAGCACTGCCGCGTTATTGATACAGGCATGAAAAAAGCGCAGTTTGTGGGTCACTGTGATGTGAGTAATTAATTTTAAAACGACGTGTCTGCATTTGAAAAATAGGATTTAACAAGGAGGACCAAGAGGAGACAAAGGGAGATTTCGGAGTGTGATAAACAGTAAATATATACATTTTTTTAAATTGATTTTATGGTGTGTGTGAATGGCTAACCAATTGTTCCAGTATATTTTGCTTATGTCTGTTGGTAAATCATGTAAGGAGAAATCGTCTGTGTGTTTGTACTTTTTGATTTTAGAGCTAACACCGGCAGAGAGTTTTCGTTTCCTTGATGGTGGGGCTGAAGTTCCAGCGAAGCAAAGTGCTGGTTCTTCCAGCAACGAAGGAACTGTTGGCTTTGTTGTCGGATCAGTCGATTCGGAAATACCGACATCAACTGACGTTACATAGGTTGACACGAAAACACTTGGAGCAGAAACGACGCTATTGTTTATGGCACTGTATGGAGGTTACTGAGAGGTACCGAAAAAGTCATTAGCGGTTGAGTTTGTAGGCGACCCCCACAACAAATTGTCACTGGCCATCCCAGCGATGCTACTGTTGGAGGCGCGGTGGCCGTACTCGACATTGTCTTCTGGTAAAGTATTCACCAATTGTTTGTTGAAGAGGGAACACTGGAAACAGAACTGTCGCTACTTTTAACGACTGTCTTAGGGGGTCCCTGTGGCGCTAAGGCCGATGATGTAGAGGGTATTGTATTTGTCTGTTCCCTTCTGGCGAAACTTGCCGGCGTGGCGGAAGGCTGCTGGTGTTCGGGTGTTGCAACCAGTGCCCGGTAGGGACTTTACTGAACACATGGCACTATAGCCGATGACGTAGAGGGTGCTGTATTTGTCTGCTCCCTTCCGGTGGAACTTGCCTGCGAGGAGGAAGGTTGTTGATGTTCGGGTGCCACGTAGGAAGTTTGCAGCATACCGCTGTCAGTGGACGGCGGGAAAGATGACGGATGCATCTTGCGCTGGTGCTTTTTTAAATTGTCAAAGCAGGTGAATGTTCTCCCACATAGTACACAACAAAACGTCTGTGCTCTATTATGTACTGTCTTTATGTGTCTGGTCAAGTCATGGAAACAAGTAAATAACTGGCTACACTCCCGACACTTGAACGTTTGTTCTTTCGGCGCCATCTGGGAAAAAAACAGGTAAAGATATCGGGCAGTATAACAGACAAAATATACAACAGAAATAAACACAGCGCTAATTAGTTCCTGACATGGAACTAGCAGGACATTCTGTTATTATTAACCCACAAAGGTCACTGAAAAACACTGGCGCTGTCGATAACCTCGGAAAAATTTTTTACATACTTAATGAAAAAATGTTCTTACGAAAGACCATTTCAAACTTAAATAGAGCAGAAACCCCTTTTAATTTGTTAACCACAGGCAAAAGCACCTCACCTGAATTATTTTCTATACTCTGATAGATCTCTTCTCGAATACGAAGCTAGAAAGATGCTCAGTGAATTGAAAGACCAGACAGCAGAGTACATTATATATACCTAGTAGTCGGGGACGGAGAGAGAAGAAATAAGATTTGCGCATGCGCAACATTTTGAAACAGCTAACAACCAATCAACAACATCCTAATTAACCAATGAAACGCTGAGTTCTGGTAGTAAGAATAATCCTTAAATTAGCCAATCAAAAGGCGGTAATGAGTAACCAATCACAGAGCGCCAAATTAGTCATGCTTCTTCAGCAACTCTGTGTATGTGTCTGTTCCTTTGGATTTGTACTAACAAGGGAGCCCTTGTTTTAACAGAACGTCAACACACAGCAAAAAAAGAGAGAGAGAGAGAGAGAGAGAGAGAGAGAGTGAGAGAGAGAGAGCGCAGGGGTGGGCAGGGGGAGAACACAGCTATTAACCTGTCGCATAGCCGAGTGATTTTGTCAACCCATTCAATCGTTTTCCATTATGTCTCGTCCCATTCACACACAACAACACTGCCGTTTTTCAGACGCGTCCCCCCCCCCCCTCCTCCCCTAATCTTTGTAAACATAACCCAACCTTTTTCTGCCAGAGTTTCACATAGGAAAGCCCTGCAGTATATTTTCGTTGTCCATACTTCTTCGGTCATTTTCCCTAATGGTTCTTTTTAAATTAGGGAACCTTTTACTTGCGAATCCCGCAACGTAATTTATGCAATTATCTGCAAACGATGCAGCAAGGCATACATTGGGGAGACTGGCAGGAAGCTAGCTGATGGTTTTCGGGAACACCTCTCCGATATCGGCAAGAAGACACCCAAACTAATCCCTCTTCATTTTAATAGCCCTGATCACAGCGGTAAAGATAACATATCTGTCACAGCATTAAAATCTTGCTCTGGCGATCATACTACCCGCCTCACTTTGGAAAATCGCCTTATCCCCAGCCTTGGCGTTCTTAGTCCAAGTGGTATCAATATCCAACATACCTTCATCTAAATAGTTCTAATCTTATCACATTTTAAATGTTAATTATTTTTTTTTCAAATTTCATATTATTACTTTATTCTATTTCTTATCAGTATCATTTATGTATCATTAACACTTGCATTTCTTTTATTCCCAGTATTGTGACTATATTTTTTAGCCATCGTTTATTTTATTTTATTTCATTTATTCCGCGTCACATTTTTTTAAACGTCACTCACGTCACCCCTTAGAGATCTACATACTCTCCATTCCTCGTTTGTGTATTTCACTTATGTTTGAAAAAGGCTGCCCGGCCGAAACGTTACGTTGTGTTGTTTTGTGCACGTTTTCCTCTTTCCCATTGCACTAATGATTGCGGGGAAAAAGTATAGACAGAGCAGATAAAGTCAACGCTGTACGAACTGGTCTAGTGGAGAATGAGGAATCCCTGACACTAATACGATTGCGTGACATGGGAGTTAAGCATGGTGATGCACGTCCTTGCCGTCTTCGAGGCCGAGAAAGGAGACAATATAACCAGCTTCTCATGGGGACAATTAGTAGAAGTACTTTGGAGTGGCTGCTGCTTCAGAGAACTGAGCACGCATGGGTATGCATAATGTGCAGTGACATTAATTGTGATAACAAAGCATAAAATAACATCTTAGTAGGGAGTCGGCAGTACGAAACCCAAGTTCAAGGTGTCTCCTTCGTGCCAATGAACTGCATGGCTCTTGGGTGAACAGTCGTTAACGATGGCAGGCAGGTGGTTGTAGGGGCGACGCCTGCTGGTGGATGTAATGTCCTAAGTCCCTTCCCCAGCTAATAATGAGGGTACTGCTGGGGTGACTGTTTATTAACCCTCATATAATTCTTCCGGTCAAAATGGACGCTAGGCACGGCCACCTTTTTTTTAACGCCGTGGTAAATATTTTTTTTCCAGACGGTGGCCGTTGCATTTTTGCTCCATTTTGTAGCCTGGAAGGATGTAGTTTCGTCGCCCAGCTTCTGAGTTGAGTGCATGGCGTGACACTGTGAGCTGCGTTTGTTTTTCGTTGGCACAGGAGCGAAGAATCTGTGGGGTGACCCGTTTGCAATGAAGCTGAAACTAGGATTACCAAATTACCAAATTACCAGATTACTCTTTCCCATTTTGTTGAGCATTTTAGTCAAATTTGTCTGGAATTCATTGTATTAGCTTGACTGCAGTCACCCCCATAGTTTCACCAAAGGACTCAGCAAACACCACAATACATTCAATAAAGACAAGTTTTTACAAGTACTCAACACACAAAAACCCCAAGGAGGTATCAATAAAGGTTTCAGAACACAAGGAGCCTCTGTCTTTACCTATAACCAACACCGAGATTCTCTATCTTACCTTTATATTAAAAGACAAGTCAAATCTGATGGTTTCTCTACTACGCCTCTCCACATCTAACCCGGCAGAGGTCGTTTACCCCCGTGCTTTCATTGTGTATTTACCCGTTGTGCCTTTGGTTTAAAAATACTGTCTTTTTTGTGGCACCCCTGTATTTTTGTGTACTGTTAAACTTATTTGGAATATAATAATAATAATAATTGTATAAAGTGCATCTTTAACTTATAATACCTGCTATGTATATTGACCATGATTTATATTTTTATAAATAAAACTCTGTTGACAACCACACTGCTTTGTTCTTGTTTTATATAGTTAATATATGAGAAATAATAAGACCAAAACACCCTACAAAGTACAAACAGTTGGCTACATTCAAAATTGACTACTGAAACCCTGCTGACCAATCAAAACCTTCGAATATTATACATTTAGGTTATCCATTACTTCCTATCAAAAGAGAAACGCGCCCTCTGCAACCTGAAAAAATTCACTAATCCCTAAGACTGCGTGTGGGAAATGAATCATCTGCCCCTTTTATCAAGCAGCTGGCCCTGCACTAAAGAAATATTTGCCTTTCTCCTAAGAAAATACCCCGGGAGAGACAAAGTATCGATTTCCTATACCTTTTTCCTGAAACCAATCACTCGTGCCGTCATGAGCCTCCCGATCGATATTTATTAACGATAAAGAGGGAGGCTGCCCGATCGATATTTACTAAGGACAAAGAGGGAGGTATGTAGCCTCCCAGAAAAACCGATCACTTATGGCCGCCATCTTTTACTAAGGATAAAGAGGGATCGATTTCCCAAATTTGGCCTCTATTACCCTACATAACTACTGACAAACACACAGACTAATAGACAAATAGACAAAAAAAGGAAATAAAGAAAGACGGACAGACAGACAGACAGACAGACAGACAGACAGACAGACAGACAGACAGACAGACAGACAGACAGACAGACAGACAGAAATATAATAATAATAATAATAATAATAATAATAATAATAATAATTGCGGGTCTGCAAACAAGTCGGGACCTCGACTATCGACTGGGAAGTAAGTTTTTGGTATTTATGCGTTACATAACTACATAAATAGGATAGAATGAGTTAAAGTAGCCCTTGGAATATCTGGATTAACTTTGGAGCAGAATGATAAAATTACGAATTGGGACTCTACTGTGTATAAATTTGGACTATACTGTGTATATATTGGGACTACTATGTGTATGAATTCGGACTATACATGGTATGAATTGGGACTATACTGTGTATTAATTGGGACTATACCGTGTATGAATTGGGACTACACCGTGTATGAATTGGGACTCTCTCTCTCTCTCTCTCTCTCTATATATATATATATATATATATATATATATATATATATATATATACATATATATATATGTATATATATATATATATATATATTTTATATATATATATGTATATATATAGCACACACAGAGAGAGACAGCGAGAGAGAGAGACAGAGAGACAACGAGAGTGACAGAGCGAGAGAGAGACAGACAGAGAGAGACAGAGAGAGACAGAGAGAGACAGAGAGACAGAGATACAGAGAGACAGAGAGACAGAGACAGAGAGAGCGCGACAGAGAGAGACAGAGAGAGATAGAGAGAGATAGAGAGAGATAGAGAGATAGAGAGAGAGACAGAGAGAGACAGAGAGAGACAGAGAGACAGCGAGAGACACAGAGAGAGACAGAGAGAGAGCGACAGAGAGAGAGACAGAGAGAGATAGAGAGAGATAGATAGAGAGAGAGACAGAGAGAGACAGAGAGACAGAGAGAGACAGAGACAGAGAGAGCGCGACAGAGAGAGACAGAGAGAGATAGAGAGAGATAGATAGAGAGAGAGACAGAGAGAGACAGAGAGAGACAGAGAGAGACAGAGAGACAGAGAGAGACAGAGAGAGAGACAGGGAGAGAGCGAC
>CAJHNH020004035.1:490000-500000 GCA_905116865.2 Candidula unifasciata | reverse complement strand
TGCTCCAAGGTATTTGAAGCATTTTTCTGTAAAACCACATCTCTGAGACCTCAGTTAATTGTCTGGCATGCCTACCGATTGTTCAGCATTTACAGCCATAGGTTAAAACTGGATGTGAGTAGCAAGCAAGAATTCTTTTTCTATCGCTCAATGACTAACGATACAGAAAGGCAGATTCTCTGCGATGGCGTATACAAGACTTTGGAGATGCAATGGCTATGAAAGCACACAGGGGTGCAGAAAATGTCACCGATTTAGAATAGTTAGGCTTAATCGTGAACAGTCGGCGTCTGTAATGTCGGGGTGCCGGGTTAGATCCCTGCTGCAGACGGTTTGTTTTGTGATGGTTTTGACCGTTGTACCGAGAGCTGACCGTTCAGGGGCAATGGCAAACTACTGAACGTAAATTTGCTAAGAAAAACCACAACAGCGAGAACGGGCAAGGGTTGGTTCTGCAACATCCTGTAATGGGTACGCAAATGATTTTTAAAAAATCGTGTACAACAATAGCGACTTGAAAAGAAAAAACAGCAACAAAAAAGTCAAAAGAGGACTTGCACAGCAATGTAGAGACCCGAGAGAAGGAAGAAACTTATGGTAGCCCACTAGCATGCAAGTTAGAGTTTCAAACATTGACTTGAGTTGAGTTAAGACCCGACATCACATCACTCATGGCATTCCCATGCGTGCTTTGTTCTCATCTTCAGCAGCCAGCTTAGAGTTCCATTACTGATGGCATTACTGGTTATATTTCCGTCTTGCCTTTCCTCTAAATTTAGTGAACCGGTCAGACCCTCTAGTTACACCCAGGTGCCTCATTCTCTCCAGGCCATAATAATCTTGTTCCTCTACTGAATCCGTTGCTTGCTCCCAAAGGGCCTTGACCACATCTGCCTTGTTAACAAAAATTCAGATCTCAATGGAAACTTACAGATGTCAGTAACAGAATCTTTCCCACTCGATCACAGAGGAAAAAAATCGGAGCTTTTAAACTGAAAGGCTTTAGAAAAACTCGTCAAATACTATGAACCAAGAAGCTGAAAAACACTGACGCCCTGATTTGCCTGAGGATACAGGAGAATTGGCTCTTAAACGGCATCCAAAAAGCCTTGTTAAACATACTGGAGGCTTGGGGTAAGCGGTGACAGAAGATGTAATTACGAATGTAAGTTGTTCCCCACCTGAACATCAAACTAAGCGATAAACACCAGGTGAAAAAAGTGCCACCATGCGGATGAGTATCACCCATGGAGAGGTCCCAGAAACACCTTTCATCCTTTAGGCCATATCTGTGCCCCTACTATATTTAAGGCTCTCGGCAGAAACCAGAGTCGGGCTTCAAATAACGAAAAAAAGTCTCACTATAGATGGTAGAAATGTCAACAGAGAGAGCAAACTGAAGTATCTGGGAATTACATTTGACAGGATCCTGTCATTTAGGGACCATGTGGAGAGTATTGTGACGAGATGCCAAAAAGGACTTAGTGCACTTAAGACTTTGGCTGCAATTGACATAAAGCGGAGAATGCTTTTCACACTATATCAGCACCTGATCCTGTCAGTGGTGGATTACGGCCTGGGACTGCTTACCGTCTCAATGAGTCGGATGGACAAACTAGAGCGCATACAGAACGCAGCTATGCGGGTCATTCTGGGTTGCACCAGAGACACCCCAGTGGTGTGTATGCGATACATCCTTGGTTTGCCGACGGTTGCAGGTAGGCACAAGGTGCTGCAGGCGAAGTCCTATCTCAGGGTAGCTGCAGACACAGACCACCCATTGCATGAAGCTCTGGGTGCAGTTAAGGGTCAGCGGCTGATAAGAGGGAGGTCATGGATGGCTCAAGCAGAAGACACAATCAGACAGGTTTGCGTCCTTGAGAACATTAGGTGAGGAGAAGAGTGGGTCAAAGTGCTATCTGAACAGTCAGAATTGTGTATAGTCATAATCACGCTAAGCCGGGAATGCAGAGACTGGCCAGCAGGTGCCACAGAGTTGGAAATTCAGCAAATAATTCAAGATAATGCTCGCTCAGATTATTTGATCATTTACACAGACGGTTCAGTGTCAAGATGAAAAAATAAGTGCTTGGGGCTTCTTAGCAAAAGTTAATGGTCGACGTTTGGTGCAGGAGAGCCTAGCATATGATACCACAAAATTAAGCTGAAGAATGGAGGTGGAGGCGGTCACTGCAGCTTTCCGCTGGCTAGAGAACACGATACACACACACACATCGTGATTGTAACTGATTCAGAAAGCATGCTGAGGAAGATCAGAACAGGTATGCTTCGTGTAGAGTGGCATGCTTCGCTGCGGAGGACACAGGTGAGGAGTATTGTCTGAATTTTTTTACTGGGGCACGCCGGTGTGTTGGGAAATAAACAGGCGGACAGACTGGCTGGCCCTGCACAACTTGGTGGAATACTGATACATGATAAGGCAGACGTGGTTAGTGCCTTGTGGGAGAACGTGTTCAGTTCGAAGTAGCAGATGGATCACCACAGTCTGGTGAGATTAATGCAGTGGGGAGTGACGAGAGGTTTTGGCAGATGCTCGAGGCTCAGAGGAAAGGCAAGACGGACGTTTAATCAGAATGCTACTGGCACTATTAGTATCGGAACTCTTCGCTGGCAGCTGAAGATGAAGAAAGAGCGCCTATGGGAATGCCCCGAGTATTGTGATGTCGGTTCTTGAATCAAATCAAATCAAATCAAATTAAAATAACGAAAAATTGCATTCCACGTGGGGACGACTATAAGTAACAGAAGATACATTTTCCGTAAAACGATGCAGAAAAGCAGACCTCTGCGAGCTGAGTTGAGTCTTGAACTGACATCAGAACACTCGCATGCAGGTTCCGTCCTTATCTTCAGCAGCCAGCGCAGAGTTCCAATATTGTTGGTACCCGTCACAATCTGGTTGTATGTCCGTCTTGTATTTCCTCTGTGGGTAGTGAGCCGACCAGACTCTCCGGTTACACCCAGACTTCTGCGAAGGTGAAACCAAGACATTGGAGATGCATTGGCTTTATAGGCACACAGAGGTGCACATAAGTTCGTTAGTTAGTTGGGTTATCATCATTGTACTCCGGACATGTCCATAGGTGCTCAGATCCTCCCCTCAGTATGAACCCCAACGTCCGATGGCTAATAGTACCAGTTCTATGTTATTACAAGTCTTCTAATGTGTCTGGTGTGCGTCTCCTTTTTTGCTATGCCGATCTTAATTCCCAACTCTGCCATTCTGGCGAGTGAAGTGGATTCACTGCCCCCAAAGTCCTCTATCCTTCCTATTTCTCCGAGGCAATAATAATATCAGCATAATCTTTAGGCTGACCGTCGGTAGTGATAGCGGATCCAGTTAACCTATCATCTCTTTTAGCCTGTGTGTCGCGGAACAAAAGTAAAGGTGACTCCACGCACAGTGGACTTCTGTAATGATTCAAGCTATTGTCTTCGCACCAAACCTGCCTGAACCTTCTAGATCATACTCATTAAATCACTGAGTATACATACGCGGGTGTAGTTTTTGTGTTTCGAGCCAGGCGAACGCTTGCAGAATCGTCAAGAGAAAGAGAAGTTCATGCTTGCTGTGATGAGAGCGACTTTCTGTGACGGATCTGCTGATGATGATTAGGTTGCTAAAGGCGACGTAATTTAATCACGAAAAAACAAAAAAACGTTAGTTTTTCTTTAGCTGATTTTATTAAAAATTCAATAAAATTGTGAGGAAAACGGTAAAGTAATTTTTAAAAATATGTAAAAAGAAACAAACATCACCGATTACGTGCTCGTCTGGATAACTTTCATTATTAGGTCTACTAGCATCTTACATACTGTTTGATAACTAGACAGTTATTCTTCTTCTTCTTATTCTTCTTATTTTTCGAGTTCTTTTTTTTTCTTCTCCTTCTTCATCATCATCTTCTTCTTCTTCTTCTTTTTCTTCTTCTTCTTCTTCTTCTTCTTCTTCTTCTTCTTCTTCTTCTTCTTCTTCTTCTTCTTCTTCTTCTTCTTCTTCTTCTTCTTCTTCTTCTTCTTCTTCTTCTTCTTCTTCTTCTTCTTCTTCTTCTTCTTCTTCTTCTTCTTCTTCTTCTTCTTCTTCTTCTTCTTCTTCTTCTTTTCTTCTTCTTCTTCTCTTCTTCTTCTTCTTTCTTCTTCTTCTTCTTCTTCTTCTTCTTCTTCTTCTTCTTCTTCTTCTTCTTCTTCTTCTTCTCTTCTTCTTCTTCTTCTTCTTCTTTTCTTCTTACTTTTTTTTTCTTCTTCTTCTTCTTCTTTTTCTTTTTCTTTTTCTCCACTCCTTCTCCTCCGTCTACTACTTAAACCTCATAATTTTCCTGTTCCCTTCATTGTCATCTTGTCACTTTCCTCTGTTCCCTATGTCTTTCTACTTGTTATCATCATCATTAAGATCGTCGTCGTCATCATCATTATCACCATTTTCATTCTGTCGTTGTTTGACTGATATTTGTGTCTAATGTTTCCTTTGTCGTATCCCCTAAATTCACAATTCTAGCTTCGCATGTTTTCAAGCATGCGTGGAAAAATGATTCAAAAACAAATAAATAAGCAAACACACAGACAAGCAAGAAATTTCTGACCGGTTAACTTCTAAGGGTGGTAAATTCTTATGAGACATTCTAACGAGACGTTAAAATATAACGTTTGGTCGAGACAATGTGAGGAAATATTCTGATGAGGCAACCTGATGAGATTAAATGAGGAATTGTAGTTGAACAATTCGATGACACATTCGAATGAAACATTCTGACAAACAATTTTATAAAACAATTTGACCAAACAATATGATGAAATATTCTGACCAAACAATTTTATAAAGCAATCTGGCCAAACAATCTGATGAAACAATCTAACCAAACAATATTATGAAATATTCTGACCAAACAGCAATAAAATATTCCGATGAGACAATACGATGCAAAGTGTTGAACACACAGTCTGTTGTAATATTCTAATGAGGCTGTATAATGTTTCGCCATCTCACACGATCACCCGAATCACGGATCAGGTCACTGATCTTGTCTCGCCCTTATCTATATGGCTAAGCCATCCAGGTATATTATCTCTTTGCACTCCCTTTTTGTCTCTTTCTCTCAGTCTTGCCAGTCATAACCAAGATCTAGAGTTCATTCCTTCTCTTAACATATTTGAACAATAATATGTAATCACTTTACGACTTTCATTTGTCTTGAGGATTACTGCCTATTGTGTTTCTTTATCATTGTATTAAGCTGAAACATACACACACACACACACACATGCACACACACACATGCACACACACACATGCACACACACAAACACACACACAGGCACACATACACGAGCAGCCAGAGTAACGCTCCATTTTTTTTTCTTTTAGCAAATAACGAAGATCGAAATGAGAAATTGTGCACAGCCTAAACATGAAGTGACGTATTGCAATTATGTTATGGCAAAAGAAAGAGCACCGCTAAAACTGCATAATGACATGCAAGGACAGTGTGCGATACAAACTGCACACTGTTGTAAGACTTCTTTTTGCGGAGAACAGAGAAAAAAAAATATATATTCACTGACATGTTAAGTGTTGGGACTTGAAGTTGTATAGTCGATAGGAGCGCCGCTAATACCTGTGTTCAAAGAGTTAAAACCTCAGACAGAAAAGCCTGCAACTCCTGTTGTGAAGAAAGGTCAACCCGAACATGACCAAATCTGATAAACGCCAGACGTTCATGCCCTTGTTTTGAGTTGGAGTAAGATGACTGAAGTGATGGAGGAAGATTACATGAAAGAGTTAGGATAAGAGAAAGAATGAATTACATCGTCAGTGATTTCAAAGATTTCGAAGTTTAAACGAAACATAAGGTGGGGCCTTACTTTCTGAATACTTCTCGTACCCTTCTATACTCTGATAATACATACATTTAAATAGTCAACAATATTTTACGTATTTCCCAAGTCTTCTGCAAGCGCGTACCAAAACAGAGAGACCGAATTGGGGACGCTCAGTATTTAGCTTGAGGCACATAGAGGGCTGTGCGAGAGTTAATTTCTCTGACGTGACTGCCTGACCTGAAAGCATTCCACGTGAAATAATGAAAGGCTGACTTGTTGATGGTTATACTAGAGACTATATATATATATATTATATATATATATATATATATATATATATATATATATATATATATACACAAACACATATACATACATACACTGACACATGCATATATATATATATATATATATATATATATATATATATATACATATATACTTATATATACACACAAATATATATATATACTTATATATACACACAAATATATTTATATATACTTTATATATACACAAAATCTATATATATACTTATATATACACAAAAAAATAAATATATACTTATATATAGGACACAAACATATATATATTGTGTCTATATATAAGTATATATATATATATATATATATATATATATATATATAATATATATATATATATATATATATATATATAATAATAAGAAGAATAAACTCACAGGGAGCAAGTACAGCGGGGATCTACAGTCATCAGTAGAAATTATCCTCTTTCGACACACGTTTCGGCCCACGATTCCTAAACGTATTCGGAGGTGGGCCCACCTGAGTTCATGAAGCTCAAGGCTGCTTCCCCGCTGCACAGATTACCGGATGGTGTTATTATTTCGGCCAGAGACAAGACGACTTAGTGGTTTCGAAGGAGGTACTGTGAGATAAGAAGCCGCCGCGGCAGCTTAATTAGAACAGTCAGCGTGCCTGGACGACCGAGCGACAAGCTTACTTTGGTTTACCGGACACATGTTGGACTTTTATTAGCAGTTGGCAGAGGAACACTGGCAGACAATTCGTACACGATGGACTTTCAAAGGGATAAGAAACTCTTTTCCACTAGATACCCGGACCAGCTCACCGAGGCCCGTCCCCTACGTTGTTGCGCTGCGTCCACAGCCAGCTAGAGGCCCTTTCGGCTGCCTCTCCCAGTTTTTTAAGTGTTCGTTTCCGTTCATTACCGCGCAATCCTAATTCTTTAACCACATTGTAGAGCGAAGTGGAAACGAGGCCTCTCGCTCCCACTTCGACGGCAAAAACCCTTACTGTGTAAGCCTCGTTTCTCCTCAAACCAGCTGCTAAATCACTGTACTTTTCGAGCTTGTACAAGTGATTCTCCTCCATACGCGACTCAAACGGGACCGTCAACTCAATCAGGATGAGCTGCCGTTTTTGCGCAGAATGGAGAACGATGTCCGGTCGCAGGCCGGTTTTACGGATCAACTCGGGATACCGTTCATGGCCTGGCAGATCAACCGCCAGTAACCAGTCCCTCGCAGAGTCTAGCACCGATGGAGCGAATGCGTTTTGGTTGACCTTACCTTTTGGAACCTGCCCAGCCTTGAGGAAACGAATGGGGGCGATACTAGAACTGGCTCTGGCATTAGCCCTCATTCTAGCCTGGTCGACAACGGCTGCTAACTCCTTTAGCACCTTGTTGTGGCGCCAGGTGTATCGGCCTTGACCTAGAGCTTTCCTGCACGCGGACAGGACGTGCTCAAGAGTTTGCTTTGATTTGCACAACGGGCAAGTCGGATCGTTGGTCGCAGACCATTTAACCATGTTAACACCGGACGGTAATACATCGTACGCCGAACGAACGATAAAGCTCAGTCGCAGCGGGGTCATCCGCCAGATCTCACCCCATGTGAGTATTCTCGGCAATGCGCTCTCCAGGCTGACCCAATGGCCCTGCTGCGACTGCTGGGCTGCTTTCTAGACCCGAACCTCGTTTTCGTTGTCCCTCACCGTTTGTATCACCATGTCTCGGCGTTCTTTGGCTGAGGCCTTTGACCACCAATTGACCTTCCCGTGCCCTAGGCCTCGACGGTCGGTTTGTGTGTAACCCATAATCTCCTTCAATTTTAGTGCGTTCTGAGCAGATTCTAATCGCATCGAGGACTCTCCACTTGGTTCCAGTCTTTAGAGCGGGCTGGACAGCGATGACATTTGGGTCTGAAGACTCACGCAAGAGCATGGCGAGCCTTACCTTGCCGACTTTAAACTCTTCGGTTATCGACTTGAACGGAAGTACCAGCTTAGCCTGTTTGCAATACAGAGCCACGTCGGTCAGACAAGGCGGTGCTCCAATCCACTTTCTTAAGGCTGTATTGATTTTCTTTTCCATGGCTTCAACTGCAGTCATCGTCACCTCGTAGACTAACAGTGGCCATAGGAGTTTCGGAATCAACATGAATTGGAGACACCATACCTTGAATTTTCCGACCAGCCTGCATCGCTCGATCGCGAGCAGGCCTGTAGCCAGTGACTCATGTATTCGCCGGACTTCCGCTCTGTCAGATAACTTCGAATCGTAAACGCGACCGAGACTCTTCACCGGTTCCTCCAGAACCGTAGGGATCTTGTTCCTTGCCACCGTAAAACTGATCGCCGACACTTTGCCCTTATGGATTGACAGACTCCTCGACTTCTGCGGTTTGAACTGCATACCGCTCCATTGGACCACCGCGTCCAATCTATTCAGGATCGTGCGGGCAGACTCCTCGCTGCCCGTTATAATAGTCGTGTCATCCATAAATGCGCGCAGTGGCGGCAACCAGTGATCCCCTATTTGAAGGCCCAGTCCGTAGCCGGCCGCCCCCGTCTAACAAGATCTGCATTGCCATGACAAACAGTATGGGTGAGATCGTACAGCCCATAGCTATCCCAATCTGCAACTCAGTCCACCTCGTGGTAAACGTCGAGGTAGAGAAGCGCAAAGCGAACTTGGAGAAATATTGCTCGACCATTTGACTGATCTGTGTCGGTACGTGAAACATGCGAAGGGCTCGCCACAGTAGCCTATGGGGGACTGCCCCGTAGGCGTTGGCTAAGTCCAACCATATAACGTGCAAATCGGTTCTCTCATGCTTGGCTCTCTGGATAGCCTCCCAAATCATGGTCGCGTGTTCAAGGCATCCAGGAACGCCTGGAATGCCACCCTTCTGAACACTCGTATCTATGTACTTGTTAGTCATCAGATACTGTGTGAGCCGGCGAGCCATGACTGAGAAGAATATCTTACCCTCAACATTCAACAGCGAGATGGGCCTGAATTGGGAAAGACTCTTCGAGTCCTGCTCTTTGGGAATGTAGACCCCATTTGCCTTTGACCACTCTGGACATATGTGGTTGCGGATTCACGCTTGTCTCAACAAGACGTGAAGCATTTTTAGGATTTTCGGGCAACGCTTGTAAAGAACGTACGGGACACCGTTCGGACCTGGGGCAGACTTGCCGCTGGCTTTTTTCACAACGTCCTCAACCTCAGACCAAAGTGGAGGTACCATTTTAAATGGTACCTTCGGCACCGAAGGCTGTTTAAGACCGCTAAGGATCTCTGGATTGTCAACGAGAGGCTCTCTCCTCTTTTTATCCGAGTACATCTTGCGTAGATGTAGCTCTAGTTCTTCCTGACTGACAACCAGAGTCCCAGACTTCGGTTGCTCGAATAGACCTCGGGCGAACTGATACGGGTCCCTAAAGAATTTCTCTCGCTCCCTTTTGGTTCTACGTCTGTTGTTACAGAAACGCTCGGCGCGACAGAGGGCACTGTGTTTGTTCTTTAAGTGCACCCACACTTCGTACAGCCCCTCCCGTTCGCTGCCCGTAGCGGCTTTGAACCGTTTTCTGAGGGCATTCTTGTCTGCCCGACACTTCAGAATGTCCCTCTGCCTCCTGCTAGTATTCTGCTTGGCACCCGGCTGTGCCTTTACTACTGTCCCGAACTCGCGGGAGCAGTGTTCATATATTACATCACCAAATTTAGTAAGCTTGTCGCCTAGCGACTTCTTGTTTAGAGTTTGTTTAATTACCTCACATAATGTAGCCTCCAACTTACACCACACCACCTTCTCGCTCGCAGGTGGAAACCTGATCTTGGAACGCACTTCTTCAGAAATCATCAAATGTGC
>CAJHNH020004035.1:440000-480000 GCA_905116865.2 Candidula unifasciata | reverse complement strand
AAAGGCTTATTAAAGATTTTCGAAAACAAAGTAGTACGACGACAATCTTTAGACCCATCGAATTAGACCCATAGATGGGGATGGGAGGGTGAGAAGCAACAACGAAATTCATTATCTTTTTAAATCACCTCTGATCATTGGCATCATGAGATCATATTGAGAGAACGTCATATAACATAGATGTACAAACTATACACACAAGAGAGACAGAGAGTCGCTGTGGCGGATCGGCTAGACTCTTGTCTGTGGATCGTAAGATCGTGGGTTCGCTCCCAGGCGGAGCCGGACTTTTTTTTAAAACGACCTTGGCTAGCAGGTCGACCCAGCCTTGAGTGGGTACCGGATACAGTCCCAGGAAGTAAAGACGGCTGGCGTGATGCTGACCACATCGCCCATTTGTCTTTTAAATATAGGTCTAGCCCTATATGCCCTATACATTTAAAGGCGTTTTCCCCCCCCCCCCCCCCCCCCTTTACTTTACTTTACCCCCCCCCCCCCCCCCCCCCGTAGACCCCAAGGCAGACCGAGAGAACAATGAAGAGATAATGCCCCCCCCCCCGTGCAGACCCCCCCCCCATTGCCAGCTAAAAAGAGAAGGCCAACCAGAGAGATGAGTAGAGGCAGGCCATTTCTTCTGCAATGAACCTCAAGGGCTGGGAATGCTGAAGAAGAAGAAGACCTCTTCTTGTTACCTTGCTGGTCTTAACTCTCCAGATGTTGTTCTTGGTGCCATGGTTCTATCCCGTGTGTGGTACCAACCTCTCGCTTTTGTTCATGATACTCCCCCATCGTGGCTTTCCCCATGGCCCCACCCACCCATGGACCCCCCCCCCCCCCCATGGCCAAAAACCATCTCACTTGATACTTTTTTCTGTGTGCCCCCCCCCCCATCTTCAGTCTTACCAATTTGTCCCCCCCCATAAAAACCCCCCCCCGCCACCTCTTCTAAAAATATTACATAGAACCTGTTCTGTTGCATAGCAGCAAATCTTGGAATGTCAGTGAACAAATTAGGAAAAAAACAGAAAAAAAAACCCCCCCCAATGTGATTTCCCCCCCCCCCCCCCCCCCCCCCCCCCCGACTAGAGTAACTAACCCCCCCTTGAAAGAAGCTAATGAAATTCGATCTTTATTTACAACAACTATAGGAAAGAGATAAACCCCCCCCCCCCCGCTGAACCCCCCCCATCATCAAAGAGAACTGTTCCAGGCAAGCTGGGACCCCCCCCTGAGGAGATGCATGAGCGCCCCCCCCAGTTGGCAGGGTACACACCCCCCCCCCGCGTAGGCGATCCCCCCCCCCCCCCCCCCCCCCCCCCCCCCCCCCGACCCCCCCCCCCCCCCCACCCCCCCCCCCCCCCACCCCCCCCCACCCCGACACCCCCAACCCCCCCCCCCCCCCCCCCCCCCAAGTACCATCACCCCCCCCCCCCACCTCCCCCCCCACAGATCTTTCCAGTGGTGACCCCATCCCCCCCCCCCCCCCCTCCCCCCCCCCATGGCCCCCCCAATGATGACAATCCCCTGCCCCCCCCCCCCCCCCCCCCCCCCCCCCCTCCCCCCCCTTTCAAAACCTCTATTTTATTACCCCCCCCCCTCAAGGAGCAAAAGGTGCCCCCCTACATTATAATGCCCGCTCAAGGATTTTCCAATTTCCAGTATAGGATCCCCCTACCATTCCCCCCCCTATCACACAAACCCAAATTGGTGTAATACAGGCAAACCCCCCCCCCAACCTACCTTAATCCCCCCCCCCCCACCCCCCCCCCCCACCACTACCCACAAAAACCAGCATACATACATGAATTCACACACTCAGAAACGCATGCACACACACATACGCATGCACAAACACGCCCATACACCCCACCCACCCCCACCCACCCACCCACACACTCACCCACCCCCACCCCCCCCACACCAGATAAACGCATACACACTAAAACCAACCCCCACACCCCCCCCCCCACACCCCCCCACACACACTCCCACAAACACCCCACCCCCCCCCCCACCCACACACACCCTCACACCACCCCCCCCACCCACCCCCCCCCCCAAACACTCACACTCACACACGCACCCCCCCCCACCCACCCACCCCCCCCACACTCCACACACACGCCCCCACTTTCCCCCCCCCCCCCCCACCCCAGACCCCCCCCCCCCCCCCCCCCCCCCCACTTTAAAAGAAATTTCCTTTTACTTTAAAAAAAAAAAGTTATCTCAGAAGGGTAAAACAGTGTCTAGAGATAGGAGGAAGAAGAAGAAGAGGAGAAAGTAAAAAAAAAAAATTCAGCTGAGTCATCGAAAGTTTCGGAAATGTAATTTCATCAAGAAAGTGCTCCCAGAAATCATGGCCATAAAGGCATTTTAAATGGTTTGGCATGAACAGTTGTAACGAAGTAAAAATCTGGCGGAAGTCTCGTTATGTAGCGTCTGTCCCGCAGTGAATCAATTTTTTATTTTTATTTTGATTTTTTATTATCAGAGTCGACCCTACCTCCCATGTTGACCTAACCTTCAAACAAAATACAGGATAATATCCTGGGAAGCAAAGGCGGCCGTTGTGATACTGACAACATCACACTCTAACCACTAAATTTTTTTTTTGAGGTCATGCCGTGTGCTGTTGGTAGTCGTGACTATCAGCAACCTTTCATTTTGTGTACTTTCAGTCAGCTTTGGCACCATGAATTTCTATTCCTTGATGTCAAACTGTCAAGCATCTTCTCTCGCAGTCTCCCACTGTCCCTTTTCCCCTCCAACTTTCTCACAGTCACGATGTACTTCTAGTTTTCTTATTTTTATAATATGACCAAAGAATGCAGATTGTCTCCTTCTGAGGTTAGCAATCAGTTCTCTTGAATACAGAATGGCCTTTAACAAAGTGACTCTGACATTATATGCTCGATGCATTCTTGGAGTTTTAAAAATAAAAGGGGAGGAGGGGGGGGGGGAGAGATATGGACTCTGTCACATAACAGATTTGAATGTTCCTCTGAATTGCCCGCCAGATATCTTTGGCGCTTTTGCTGGATTTCATCCACAATCCTTTAGCGACTAAATTTTCGGTAGTTTATTATTTCAAATAAACCTATCCTCCATTAGGATGAGAATCAACCTGTAAAAATCCCTATTTCGCTCAACCCCATCACACGCATTGCACTAGGCCATTTGTGATGACCCTGCCATACATTGTCTCACGCTCACAGCAAGCCGCACAGAAAACCCGTGCTAGGGAACTTAACCACGGGATATTCCCAGCTAGAGGTATGAACTAGGCAAAGTCCGCGGCTGACTCGTGGTCAGTTAGCAACCAGAGTCTGAAGAGGAGAGTTGAGATGGTTGTGATGGGGTCATTGAAATTTCTTAACATCGTGTGGAAGATCATTGCGGACTGATTGTGCAAACAAGTTGGCTGTAATTGTGAGATGTGAGAATCAGGAAGAATACACTGACAGAAAGTGCATTAGGAAACTGGCCACAGTGTTCGATGTTACAAATTGAAGAAAGTTGTGTCCGTACCCCAGAGGGCCACCGTTATTATAGGAGAATGAGCCACCCTTTACTACAAGCGTACACGGGCTTTTTTACAGGCATTGTGGGGCATATTCTAACACATAATTAGCAGTCCATTTCGCATTTGCTAAAAATTATAATTTTGTGACATCGGGTTTGAGGTAAGGTTTAAGTTAGTCTCCCGAAACAAAGTAGGTCACGTTTCATTCATAAGTTTGTTGAGCTGGTCTACTGTCCTGCAAGTTGCAGGTGTGCCGCTCTATTGTTTTCTTTCTGGGTTGTCTTGCATTTACGTGTTCATTTCGAGAAAGAGAATGCCTGTCCATGTCCATGTTTTTTTTTTTTAGTTTTAAAAGCGTCGGCGTGCTGAAATATACAATACGCGATATCAACGCCACCGCAGAAAACCCACGTAAACTTCTGCTCAGGCCTCGTGGCTCAATGTCTTCTAATCAGAAGTGAACTAATGTGTATATGGGCAGGATCTGGGGAGACCAATGTTAGTTTTACCGAATTTAAAATTTTTCTTTTAACCTGCTTTCTACATTTAGTTTTGTTTCTGTGTTTGGCTAGCAATGAGATAGCAGACGCACTGACTAGCAGTTTGACTACCAGACCCTCTATCGACAGGGGAGCCATCAGCAAGGCCATACGAGAGACTAAATGCTGCGAGGCTTTCAGTTTCCTGGCAATTGATTTTTCACTGAATAGACTGCATACTCTAGGTATACCAATTGTACCAGGGAGACAGGACAGCCGCGAGAGAGCAACCCGTCGTTACATCAACCAGAACAGCATATGAGTTGTTAGGCTAAAAACACTTAAAGACATGCTCAGGAGGAGATCGGAGCACTTATGGCCATGTCCGATTTGCGATGAAGATGATCTTTAAATGAAAAAAAAAATTACACTGAACAAGTGACTAGCTCTAAGGCGGGCCAGCAAACAATCTTCCTCATGTTAGTGGCGGGCCGGGAAACAATCTTTCTCGTGTTTGTGGGCTGCGGATGTAAACAGGCAGAGGAACACAGGATTACAACACAAATATATGGTTGCTTACCTGTTCGAATCGACTCCACAATTATCTCATCGCGTCTCCCTCCGTGCTCACCGTTGTGGCTCTTGTATGAGTGGCTTTCACCGTCACGGTTATGAAAGCCACCCGAGCCCTCAGAACGTGGTTTACTCCTTCTCATATTCGTCTTTGTGTGCTGAACGATGTCCAGCACCGGAATGTTTGTCAGTGTGAGAATCGTGGTGCTCATCTTCAGGGCGGTGGCTTTCTGTGTTGTAGCCCTGGGCTGGTTGGCTGTCCGTTCGGCCAACCACATGATGCTCTGCTGGTCTGTGTCGGTTGTGATGTCCCTTCCTGTGCCCGTGGTGGCACGGGTGCGTGCTGGTTTCTCCCGTATTGTGGTCGGTGCTGTGAGGCAAACCATGATGAATATGGCTTCCATTGCACGGTCTTCGATGATGGCTCGATGCATGATGGTACTGAGCGCTGCTAGAAGAATCGGCTTCCTTTTCTTCTTTTATCGTTCCATCGCTGTTGACAGGAATCAAGACTAAACCAACCAGCGTCGGAGTCCCCTCTCCACCTACGAATATCTTCCCGCCATTGTCACCATGATGTACCACACTGTTGTCGCTGTTTCTGGCTTCCTTAACCGCCTTTTCAATCCAAGTATCGTTATGCTTGTGTTGATACTCCTTTTCGTGGGAATTATGCTGATGAGCACTGCCAAATGCCTCCGAGACATCCCGCTTAACTAACAAGGGCTTTTCATCATTTGGAAACCTCATCTGCTTCACGCCATTTTCTGTTTCAATGTCATACTCCTTTGGAGACCCATCGTCATCATTTACCGATACGCCGTATTTACCACTGACGTCATCTACAGATCTTTTGTATAATCTGGCATCTGAAGGATCCTTCAGAAACTCCTTATTATTATCATTAACGGAGGTGTCATAGTCTTGATTCTGTACAGACCTTTTCAGTAATCTGGAATCTGAGGCATCTTTTGCAGATTCAGTATTATGGTCATTACCCGATGTACTATGTTCAGCAGGTGCTGACCTTTTATATATTCTGGTATCTGACCTATGTTTTCGAATTCCTTCATTGTCATCGCTAGGGGAGGCATCCAAGTCGTGAGGTCGGTCCAGCACAGATCGTTTATGTAATCTGGAATTTAGATAGATCTTTGCAGATCTAGAGGCGCCATCATTAAAGGATTCGTCACTGTAATCGGGCACATCATGCACAGATCTTTTGTATAGTCTGGCACGGGAGGAGTCTTGTACAGATCCATCATTACCATCATCACCAAAGTCACTAGGTGTGTCTTCGATAGATCTTTTATGTAATCTGACAACTCGGGAATTTTCTACAGACCCATCATTATCATCAGTAACTGTCGTGTCAAAGTCACCAGGCGTTTCCACGACAGATCTTTCTTGTAACCTGGAATTTAAAGACTCTTTTGCAGATGCGGCGTTATAGTTATAATCAGACACATCAGGCAGATCCTGCACTGATCTTTTATATACTCTGGAATCTCCAGCTTCTTTCAGAGTCTCTACATTGTCATCACTAGAGGACGCATCATAATCTCGAGGCAAATTCGATACTGACCTTTTATGTAATCTTGAATGTAGGACATCTTTTGGAATCTCTTGCTTTTCATTTTTAACGGGAGAATTATGACCACCTAGGGTGCTCTTTGGAAGATCTTTTATACAACCTGGGATCTTTTTCAGACTCGTCGTCATTAACAGAGGCATCAGAATCATCCCCAGGCATTACCCGAACAGATCGTTTGACCAGCCTGGCTTCTTCGGACGACTTAAATGCTCGCTGGTCATCCTCACCAGCCCGAATAAGGTCATTAAAATTGTCACCATCTCTTCCATCATCGTCATTTCTGGTACCATAATCAAGCTCTTGATTTTCCGAGTTCCTATTCCTGAAAAGATCCAGCATGTAGTTGGGTTTCAAATTGGACATAGCTTCTTCCACTCGCGAGTCAATGTTGTCTTTTGAGAAGAAATCAGCTGGCAGCTTCAGATTTGAAGGCCTGCCGCCATCGTTTTGCAAGTCCGGTCTGAACGGATAAAGCATGTCGTTATTTCCGTATGTCTTTCCTGCTGGCTGGTCCTGTACCGGTGGTGATGTTATCCCCTTTTGTATCGTGGAATCCAGATTTGGTGAATCTGGACTTAATTTTCCTGCTGCCGTTTCGTCCGTACCATCAGTTGCAGTAGCAGCAGCAGCGGCAGCATCAGGACCATCAGAGCTAGGGCTGCTCTTGTCTTTCTCCGGCTCTTTTGCTGCGCTGCTTGCATCGGGGTTATCTTTGTCGCTAAACTGCAAAAGATGTCGCCTGTTGCCACCATCTGGAATCGCCCGAAACACATCCAAACCATCCTTAATATGACCGAGGTTGTTCTCACTAAAGTGTGCCTTGTCGTTAGTGGCTTTTAATGCTTTCTGGATCTCATCTTCAACACCATCGAAAACAACCTGCTGGATTTTGATGATCCAGTTCATTTCTCTTTCCCCGAATGCTGGCATTAGGATTTTACTTAGGAATCTCATGTTTCCTTTATTGCCACCAAACCCGGTCAACAGGGGTATGTCTATACCTTCAAAGTTAGGACTACTTTCCTTACCACTTAAAGTTTCTCCGGCTGTATGATGATTATCTTTGTCTGCCATTTCCTCGTGATTAGGCCTTCCTTTAACATCTTCGTGAGTAGGCCTTCCTCCAACAGCTTCATGACTAGGCATTCTTTTAATATCTTCATGATTAGGCCTTCCTCCAGTTTCATCATTATCAGACGTCACCTTAACATCTTCATGCATAGGCCTTACTCCAATAGTTTCCTGACTAAGCAATACTTTAACATCTTCATGATAAGGCCTTCCTTCAATTGTTTTACGTGTAGGCATACCTTTGACATCTTCGTTACTAGACATCACTCTAACTCCATCATGACTACGCATTCCATTAAAAGCCTTATGACTAGGCATTCTCCAATCCCCTTCATGGTTAGTGAATAATTGTACTTCTGTTCGTTTGGGTATCTCTTTAACTCTGTTACCATTAGGCTTCACCCTAACTTCATAATTAAGGATCCCTCTAACTTCTTCATTCTTAGGCATCGTTCTAACGTCTTTCTGTCTAAGCATCTGTCTACTACCTTCTAGATTGGGAATTTCTTTACCTCCATCATGATTAGGCTCATCTTTAACTCTATCATAATTAGCTACCTCTTTGACTTTCTCATGATTAGGCTCATCTTTAACTCTATCATAATTAGACACCTCTTTGACTTTCTCATGATTAGTCACATCTTTAACTCCATCATGATTAGCTGCCTCTGTACCTCCATCATGATTAGGCACATCTTTCACTCCATCATAATTCGACACCTCTTTGACTTTCTCATGATTAGGCACAACTGTAACTCCATCATGAATAGGCAACTCTTTAACTCCGTCATAATTCAGCAATTCTTCAACTCCATCACGAGTAAACGCCTCTTTAAACATACCACGGTTAGTCATGAACTTTGTTGTCGCAACGCTAGTGTCCTGATCTGCGAGAGAGGGTGATGCTGTGTGAGTCTTCATCAACCGATCTTCATCTGTTTCTACACTAAAGGTTCGTTATCTTCCACACTAGGAGGTTCCATCTTTTGCACAATGCCGGGTTCAGTCTTGTCCAAATTAATGTGTTTTTGACCTCGCCCATTGACCTCTTCTTTTGCTGCCACCGACTGCAAAATAGAAGAAATCAAAAAATATCATCATCAGGTGCCTTGCCGACTGGCGTGCAACAAAACTGTCAAGAATCTTCTCTCAATACACATTAACATATTTCATATATTATTCTACAAAATTATGTTCATTTAATAAGTAAAAGAATCTTTATTACTCCAATAACGCCTCTAAAATAAATTCTCATACCATTATCATCAAGTAAGCGGCGTCCGTGGCTAAGGCGTTGCGAGTCCGACTCGTAATCCGACGTTCTGCGATCGAAACCCACTGCGGGCTGCGTGGATTTTTATTGTGGTATGGGACGTTGCAGGTCGACCAAGCCTCAAATTGGTACCAGGATGGCTGTCCTGTGGAAGTAAAGACAGCCGGCGTCTGCTGACCCACCGAGTGCCGATTGGTCTGCAAAATATTGGTGCTCTTCCCAATATTCGCCTAAAGGCGTTCAAAGGGATCTTTACTTTTTTATTATCGACAGGTGCCCTTTTAACCTCTTCTTTTGCTGCCAAGTCTTCAAATTAGAAGTAATCAAACAATATCATCATCAGGTGCTTTGCTGACTGGCGTGGGCGACCATGCCTCTATACAGTTTGCGATACGCAGCTGCGTGTGTAAGTTCGTGTGTTGACACACTTCCATGCCACGACAGAAGGCTGTCAATCTTCTAGCATTGTCTTCCTCTGCATCTCTAGTCACGGATGTTTCCAGTGGCCACAGCACATTCCAGTTTCCTTCTTCTCATAGCACGACCACAAATGATGACTGTCTCCTTCTGACGTTCGTCCTTCAGCCTTAGCCTCTTTGGAAACTTTCACTATAACTCTATCATTATTAGGCATTTCCAAACCCCCTTCATGATTAGTGAAAATTTTACTCTGCTGGTCGTTTAGGTATCTCTTTAACTCCGTTATCATTAGGCTCACCGTTAGGGTTGCTATCGCTTTTTTGTGTGGGGTGGAAAAGAGGGGGAAGGGGTGGGAGGATTCTAAGTATTCTTCTGTAAAATCTCATTTTCGAGGTCTCAATAAATTGATTGCTGGTTTATTTACGCACAAACACACACAGACACACACACACACACACACACACACATATATATATATATATATATATATATATATATATATATATATATATTATATATATATATATATACTAGCTGTACCCGGCTACGCGTTGCTGTGGCATAGTTTGGCTAACTGGAAATGAAAGAAAATAGAAATCGCACGTGTCTAATACAATCATTGTCTGCTCAGATATAGAAATAGTCTTTGATTCGCCCCCCCCCCTCCCCCTTTCCCCACCACAACTAAATCCACCTACTACTCTCTCCCTCATCAAAGGTTTTTGGAAAAGAAAGACAATGGAAATCGCTCGTGTCTAATATAGTTAATGTCGCAGTTATTCTCTGCACAGATATAGAGATAGTCTGGTTTTACCAACTTTAGAAAAGGCACCATATAATTGTGTCTTTACATTAGTGGTCGTTTAAATGGTGTTATTAGCACAGTAACAAAAATGGTTATTTGGTTATCACATGCTAAAGCTGTTTGTATTTTTGTAGGAGACGGAAGTAAAGCTACAGCTGCACTTGTAAATAACAAAGTCAGTCGTAAAAAAAAATGAATAGCGGAGGTAGCGTTAGCAAAATATAAACAAATTAAGTAATGAGAACTTGAAAATCACATGTAAAGCTCTTTAAGTTCTCTTAAGTTTAGGTCATTACACACTTCCCCTCCCCTCTTCCACCGACTACTGCTCTCTCCCTCTTCGAAGGATTTGAAAATCACCTGGCGATATTTTGTTGTTGTTGTAACTGACATTGACATCCCTGTCCATCCGGACTAAAATAGGGAGCAGGAATTGTAATAGGTAGTGAATGGGGCTAGTGTAATATTTACCACAGCATCCTTCAAGTACCAGTACAACTACTACCACGACCACCAACACAGTAGCTAAAATAATGTCATCGCTATCTGTTTTACCATCGGAGTAGACAGGCAGTCGTGAGCCAGAAGATTTTGTGCCGCATAGCTAGTGCTGTCGCCACGGACTGGTCAGGTTAGGATGTATAATTTCGCTTCCCGACAGAAGAACGCCAAAACCTTACCGGCGGTCTTCACATGAGAGCACTACGGTGTAACAGCCCAACTACAACTACTGCTGCTGCTACTTTGAGTGGGTAAAGCAGTTACTGTGACTTAAAGCTCTCTCAGTAAACAGTTTGCACCCCCTCCCCCAAATTCACCGACTACTCTTTCCCTCATTGAAGTAGTTGGGAGAAAAAAACAACAATTGAAAAGCAAATGAAAACAGGAAAAATACACCATAATTAGGATATGAAGGCTATGGTAAACAGCACAGCTTAAAATTCCAACGCAGATGAAACAATTAAATCTAAATGAAAATAAATGGAAAGCTATGAAATTTCAGCGTAACCATGCAATTGTAAAGTTTGAAAATGAAATCATAAGTATGCGAAATCGTCAAATTTAATTATCAACTGATCTACCCAATACCTGTCCTTTTTTTTTTTAAAGTATTAAGGGCCACGTGGCTAGTGCTGTCGCCACGACAGTGCAAGTGGGGATTTTATTTTAGCCCAGGGTTGAAAAAAAATACACTACTGCGGATTCGAACCCTGGTCTCCCGGACAGGAGCCCAGTGTTCTAAGCATTCGACCAAGCAGCCACTTCATCAAAGAAACGAAAAGAGAACAAAACTATTTGAGATGTGTGTCCCTACTACAGTATTCCGATTATAATACAACTCAAAACAGCAGGCAATTGTTTTCTCATAGACAGATATTCCAGATATATTATTCAAACGGCACAACAATAGAAATCGCACGTGTCTAACACGGGTAATGTCGCAGTCAATGTCTGCGCCGACGTCGAGATAGGCCTTGATGCCCCCCCCCCTCTTTTTTTCCCCTTACAATCTATCGGCTACTTTCCAACTCATCGAAGGTTGTTAACAATGACAGGTAGAATTTCAAACCATGATGGGTGAACATCCGGTATCAAAACAAACATATCCTGAAAATTTCAGCTAAATCGGTTCAGTAGTTTCCGAGTCTATAGCTCATAAACAAACACACAAACATTGATTTTTATTTATATAGATATATATATATATATACAAGGTCTGAAAATAAGGTAATGAGACCGATTTTATTATTATGGCAAAGACAAAAATGCCATCTATGAAGCAAAACACGGAATCCAAAGAAGCAACTTTCGTCAAAACTATGGCAACTTCTCATCGCCGCTGGATAAGCAGACAACAAACAAGCCGACATTTTATTGACCAAGTCAGATGTGTACTGTTGTGTAATCAGCATTGAGCAAAATGCTAACATTAAATTTTGTTTAAAACTCAGAAAAAGCACCACTGAGATAGCTGAACTGATGCGAAAGGTCTATGGGGATAATTACGTACCTCATGTACAGATTTTCATTTGGTTTTCAAGATTCAAAAATTGTGTGGAAATTATTACTAATGCAGCTAGACCTGGACGTCCAATTTTGTTCGTAATGAGAAACTCATTGCAAAAATAAGTGAACTGATACAAAACGATCGTTGTTTGACTGTGAGGATGATGGCAGATAAATCTGGCGTTAACAGAGAAACCACTCGTAAAATGTTAGTGGAAGATTTAGGCAAGAAAAAAAGTTGCTTGCCAGTTTGTATCATTTTGTTGTCTGATGACCAAAAACATTAGCAAAAGAGTACACAAAAGAAATCACTAAAACTTGTCACATAAATAAAGATTTCTTAAATTTGATTGTTACAGATGATGAAACATTGAGTTTCTGCTATGACCCCACAACTAAGCGCCAAAGTGCTCAGTGGAAGTCATCATCATCAATAAAAGGCAAAAAAAATCCATCTTTAAAAGTCGAAAGTGAAGACAACGTTGGTGTGCTTCTACGACAGCAAAGGAGTTATTCACAAAGAATTTATTCTAGAGGGACTGACTGTTAGAGCCACCGTTTATGTAAGTATTTTCAAACGTCTATTGAAAAGGATTCTCCCAGTCCAACCCGAGTATTCAACACCTGGCAGTTTTTTTTTTCTCCTTTTTCACGACAATGCCCTGGCTCACCCGGCAGTCCCCCCCCCCCCCCCCCCCCCCCCCTTTCACGACAATGCCCTGGCTCACCCGGGCAGTCCCCCCCCCTTTTTTTTGGCTCACCCGGCAGTTCCCCCCCCCCCCTTTTTCACGACAATGCCCTGGCTCACCCGGCAGTTCCCCCCCCCCCCCTTCACGACAATGCCCCTGGCTCACCCGGCAGTTTCTTCCCCCCCCCCCTCTTCACGACAATGCCCTGGCTCACCCGGCAGTAGTTGTACCGAAATTCTTGTGCTAAAAAACAAGTGTCTTTTGCCAACCATCCATCCTATTTCCCAGATTTGTCTCCCTGCGATTATTTTCTATTCCCAAAATTAAAGTTACCATTGAAAGGATGCTTCTTTGACGATGCTGATGACATCCAAAGCGCCGTAACATCGATCTTAAGGGCCATAACAAGACAAGAACTACAGAGGTCGTTCCAGTGTGTGTTAGGTCGTACCACTCGCTTTATTGATGCACAAGGGGCATACTTTAAAAAAAAATACAGGTTATATCTTCCTGTTGATTATTTTAATTTTAATGGAAATAGTCCATTGCTTAAAATGTCGGACCTTGTACATGTGGGTCCCAGGTCCACACATATATATATATATATATATATATATATATATATATATATATATATATATATATATATATATATATATAGCTGCGTATGTTTTACAGAAAGTTACAGAACCAAACCCGATATATTTTAGTTATTGTGTTTTTTAAATATATACAAACAAAACATATATACAGACAAACATACATGTATTACATACAGATAGACATGTATAACATACAGACAGACAGCTGCTGGGTAAGTACAACGTACAGCAAACTAGTTCTATACCACATCTATCACGTAAACAATAACAAGCGGCATTACCTGAAGCAGCGAGCTGGCTAGTGGCTGGTCCAGTCGAAATCCACCGTGTGTATCATGCAGCCCCTCTCTGAGATCCCCGTGCTGATCCACCTGGGTCTTCACTGTTGAAGTGGCTTCTAAATCATCTAGGAATAGAGTGAAATTACAAATATGTGAAGCCTAACTTACGGATTTGAGTCGTGGGTCATGAATTTTTGTTTAAACTGAAAAGTATCGTAAAAAATTCTTAGAATATCACAGACTCAGAAGAATGTTGAATCATAAATGTTAAATTAGGAATCTATTTCACAGCACTCGGGACACTCCTATAAGTGCTCCGTCTCCATCTTCAGTAGCAAGCGAAGAGTTTCAATTGCCATGGACCAGTAACTGCCTGATTGTATATCCGTCTCGCCCTTCTCCTGAGTGTTGAGCGTCTGCCAGATCCGCTGGTAGCTTCCTGCCGCGCCATTCTCCTCAGACCGCAATGATCTGTTTGTGCCTCCGCACTGTTCACTCGCTCCTCAAAGGGCCCTAAAAATATCTAGCTTGTCATACATCAATTTACCACCAAGTCGTACAGAGCCGGCCAGTCTATTTGCGTGCTTATTTCCGAACACACCATCATCATTACCTGCAGAAAATACCCAAGGTACGCTAACTACCCGGGATCTCTGAACTGATGCTTGCCACTCTGCACGGAGCATGCTTGTATCCACCTTTCTCAACATGCTCTGCGAGTCAGTTACAATCACGGCATGTGTGTACAGCTGATTTACAGAACTTAGAAGAAGAAAATCAGACATCCTATATGAGCCTAGCATCGTGGAGAATTGGCTCACGAACAGCATCCTGTCCAGACCCAGTTAAATGTCAGGAGGGTCTGCAGAGGACGGTGATGAAAAACGAGGCCGGGGCTGATCCCTGCGAAGGTGGATAAAAGATATTGAAGATGCACTGGCTTTGAAAGCACATAGGGCTGCAGAACTGGTTAGATGAAGGGAGACTTTCAGACTTTATATAAAGCACATGCTGTTTGGTGATGGTAACTAACTACTAAAGATGTGGTTTTTAATCTTCCTAATTCCGCGACCTTTTTTATACCCAGTTCCTTATTCTGTAGCGACCGTTTAGTACAGTTTCTCATGTTGTGGCGACCGTTTAATACAGTTTCTCATGTTGTGGCGACCGTTTAATACAGTTTCTTATGTTGTGGCGACCGTTTAATACAGTTTCTCATGTTGTGGCGACCATTTAATACAGTTTCTCATGTTGTGGCCACCGTTTAATACAGTTTCTCATGTTGTGGCCACCGTTTAATACAGTTTCTCATGTTGTGGCGACCGTTTAATACAGTTTCTCATGTTGTGGCCACCGTTTAATACAGTTTCTCATGTTGTGGCGACCGTTTAATACAGTTTCTCATGTTGTGGCGACCCCCAAACAAACAATTATTTTCTTTACTACTTGATAATTTCAATGAATACATGTTGTCCGGTGTTCTTAGGCAAACCCTGTGAAAGAGCCGTTCGACCCCAACGCCCCTCCCACCCTCCTTTTCCCGTCAAAAAAAAGGTCGCCACCCGCAAGTTGTGAGCCACTGTACTAGAGCTTTTCACAAACATTCAAACACTTAAAAGACAAAGACACTCAGCAAACACCCAATAATTCAGATATCTAACTCTTGTGTAAAACCAGGAGAGACTTCGTAGAACCATCATCAGGACAGACTCAGCTATGGGCCCTATGAACGTACAAGATATAAAACAGGTGGCAACGAACCGAGAGACATGGAGAGCTACGACCTCTGCCGTCTTATAAACATTGTCGTTGAGTTGTTCTTGATTACCCCACCCCCCCCCCCCTCCCCCCGTCCTTTGCATTAAATTATTTATGGCATAACACGCTTTCAAAAACCATACTGGAGGTAAAGATCGAAGGCAAGAGAGCAAGAGGTGGGCAACGATACAAGTGGGAGGACAACATCAAGAGATTGACAGTCATCAGTTTGAAAGAGTGTGCAAACAGGACAAGAGACAGAGCGTGTTGAAGATCCATTGCAGCAAGCCATCACTGTAGAGACGGCACCTGATGATTGATTTATCGCTCCCAAAAAAGTGAAAGGTATTTGTGGCAGTAGTGTAGAGAAGTCTAAGTGTATTACTTCTTCTTTGCGTTCACCATCTGTGAACTCTAGCAAGTTCTCGTTGTTCATCCACTTTTGGACTGCAGCCCTGTTCCAGAATTTGAGTGTGCATCCGTTTAACAGATTTGACTCATTTGTAGGCAGACTGCTGGTGTCACATTCTATAAAATAGATAATGAAGAAGAAGAAGAAGAAGAAGAAGAAGAAGAAGAAGAAGAAGAAGAAGAAGAAGAAGAAGAAGAAGAAGAAGAAGAAGAAGAAGAAGAAGAAGAAGAAGAAGAACCAGTCCCAAGCGGAACCTCTCTCAGTGTCGCCTTGTACGACATGCTTGGTACTCTGCGGTGTTACTACTGTTCTTTCCTTCCCCTCAGGGCCCTTTATCACCCTAAGAACACAGGCATTCAGATCAAACAGTCTGATAGGAGATACATACCTTTGTATTGTTTAACGACTCCTTTCTCGCCGACGATTGGATCATCACTTCCAGCGGTAGTCAATGTATTCAACGCATATTGCCCTTGTTTCCTATGCGCCCTGGATATAGAACACAGTGGCTAGCCTTTATTGAATATAAAGTCAAGTTAAGGACCCTTTTCCACGCTTTCATGCGGATTGGGCATGTACGGCTAGACCTATCTGCTTTAAACTAATGGCCACTCGGTGTATGATGTAGTCAACATCACGCCAGCAGACCTTAGTTCCCGGAACTTTAGCTGGTACCAGTTTGAGGCTGGGTGTACCTGGTAGCCATACGTCTTTTTCTTTTAAAGTCCGCTTTCATTTGAACCTGAAACTATGACATTCAGATCTGCAGGAAAGCGACTAGTGGATATACAACATCGGCTCCAATATTGACTTTAAAGTGCTGTAACAGGTCGGCACAGTTTTTAAAAAAATGTAAAAACCAAAGATCTATTTTTACGCCTTTTAGGCGTATCGGGTAAATTGGAAGAGCACCCATATATTTACAGACCAATTGGCACTAGGTTGGTAATGTGGTCAACGTTACGCCGGCTTTCGTTTACCTCCCCAGGACATACATCTTCTTACCCATTTTAGGCTGGGTCGACCAGCGACGTCCCATAACATGATACAAATTCACGCAGGCAGCAGTTGGTTTCAATCGCGGTACGTTGGAATAACAAGTCTGATTCGCAATGCCTAAGCCACGGACACTGCGGTCGGCACAGTACCAGTTATAAATTGAAAAACGACGGCAAATCAAATATTATGAACATTTAGGATTTTTTTTTTAAATATGTAAGTATCCGGAAGCCATGAGTTGTTAACCCTTAGGCTCGGTATTGTGGATATCGCAACCCTTCGGCCTTGATTCCATGATAGATACCGTAAATCTGGGAGAAAATGTGGCTTTTCTGCCTACTCCTGGGCCTTTAGAATGTCTTGTGTCGTCATACCATATAAGGCATACACTAAAAGACAAGGACATAGCGCACCAAGTAGGCCAAAAACGAATATGGAAACGTAACATCAGATAAACAACAGAACAATGTAAATCTGGTCAAGTCAGCAAGAATAGCAAGACGCAAAAGCTTATCTCTCCCTCTAAATCCGAAGCGTTAAAAGAGGAAGTGAAGAAGAAGAGGAGAAGGAATGCAGACTTTCATGACTGACCTTTAGCGCCTACAATGAGCTGCAATTCTGATGTAGCACTGTTAATGTAGACACATCTCGCAGCGGTCCTATGTATTTTTACTTTGCGTGTGCAAGCTTCAAGATTTTGCTTTGACGGATATTTTCTTACTAGTTTCCAAAAAGGGGTTGTGAAAGATATTCAGTGTGATTTCCACCTGCATCTAAACGGAGTCTTAGAGCACCCCGTCTGGGGGATGCTGGGATCTAGACTATTTGGAAACATAAGTCCAATCACTGATATCTGGGGGATGCTGGAATCTAGACTATTTGGAAACATAAGTCCAATCACTGATATCAGGGGAATGCTGGGATCTAGACTATTTGGAAACATAAGTCCAATCACTGTTATCTGGGGAATGCTGGGATCTAGACTATTTGGAAACATAAGTCCAATCACTGATATCTGGGGAATGCTGGGATCTAGACTATTTGGAAACATAAGTCCAATCACTGTTATCTGGGGAATGCTGGGATCTAGACTATTTGGAAACATAAGTCCAATCACTGTTATCTGGGGAATGCTGGGATCTAGACTATTTGGAAACATAAGTCCAATCACTAATATCTGCATGCTGGGATCTAGACTATTTGGAAACATCAGCCAATCACTTATATCTGGGGGATTCTGGGATCTAGACTATTTGGAAACATAAGTCCAATCACTGATATCTTCTTCAACATCTACTTTGCGTTCGGTTTCGTCTGCCCCAGTCAGGTCTCCAGCTGGGCTGCCTCTATGATTCCGCACGTCAGTTGCAGATCCTTCGTGGTTCCCCATAGCTTGCTCTGCACACTTTGAGAAAATCGCCCAGACGTACGGAATAGGCTGATAAGCTGTAGCAGTAAGCCTTAATTAACTCTTTTCAGTTCGATTGAACGCATTATTTGTTCAACTGTTAGTAAATAGAAGAGCAATGAACACAATATACGCTGATTATACCTTTCTTCGTGCTACTCCTTGGGCTTCTGACTAAACTCCCTGGAACTGAAAGAGTTAAGGGCTTTGAAAGCTGAAGAAGATGAAAGCTGTAGGGGAAGGGGGAGAAAAACTTAGTACTTACTGCAGTAATTCCTGGGCTTTTCCAACCGTCATTGTCTGCAGGTCTGGGATGGTCCCTTGGACGTCTCTACCTGTGTAGCCATCTGGTAAACAGGCGATTGTGCTAATCTGGACAAGGCAAACAGCGATAAGCACACAGAGTGTCAATTCTGTGCTCATTATCGCAGGCTTTGTATTGTCAAGAGACCTTATCCTGCAACTTTGAAGTTCCTAACAGTTTTGTTTACAAAATAGTTTTAGTAGTCAAAATATTATTTATTATAAAATAATTCACTTTAAAATGGCAAATTTAGTTAATTTACAAATAATTAACACGAATCAAAATGTAATAGGCGAAATTAAGCTTGTAAGATCTTGCGTAAAAGTTCGTTGCAGTGAACGATTGTGTCCATTGTCGTCAGTGTGACCAAAATCTTGCTTTAGAAGAAATGTAGTCAGTCGCGACATTGACAGACGTCGTCCCATGGAAGGTTGGCAAGCTGACGTCATTACGGGGACAAATAGCGTAACTGTATGGAGAACTTAGCATCATAAAGACACGTAGCTTTAAGAGTATCTTTCTTCTCTTTTACGTCATCACAAGAGAATGTTAGTTAGTTAGTTAGTTAGTTAGTTAGTTAGTTAGTTAGTTAGTTAGTTAGTTA
The DNA here is from genome assembly GCA_905116865.2 of Candidula unifasciata. Lineage (NCBI taxonomy): Eukaryota > Metazoa > Mollusca > Gastropoda > Stylommatophora > Geomitridae > Candidula > Candidula unifasciata. Next base: position 461,198 of record CAJHNH020004035.1, on the reverse strand, counting down.
GTTAGTTAGTTGGGTTATCATCATTGCACTCCGGACATGTGCACTCCATAGGTGCTCAGATCCTCCCCTCAGTATGAATCCCAACGTCCGATGGCTAATAGTACCAGTTCTATGTTGATTAACAAGTCTTCTGACGTGTCCGGTGTGCGTCTCTCGTTTTTTGCTGTGCGATCTTAATTCCCAAGTCTGCCCATTCTGGCGAGTGATGTGGATTCACTGCCACCAAAGTCCTCTATCCTCCCATTTCTCTGAGGGCATTGATAATATCAGCATGATCCATAGGCCGACCGTCGGTAGTGATAGCGGATCCAGCAACCTGTCAGCTCTTTCATTTCCATCGACGCCTGCGTGTCCCGGAACAAAAATAAAGGTGACTCCTCGCACAGTGGACTTCTGAATGATTCAAGCCATTGTCTTCGCACTGAAACCTGCCTGAACCCTCCGGATCATACTCATTGAATCACTGAGTATACATATGCGGGTGTATTTTTGTGTTTCAAGCCAGGCAAACGCTTGCGTCACTGCCATCACCTCCATCGTCATGCTGCTGGTTGTCATGGAAAAGGCGCCGTTGGCTTCTTTGACTGTTCTGCCCGCTGAGCGTGCTGTAAATGCCCATTCGCTTCTTCATTGGCGTATAACTGATCCGTCTGTATAGATTAGTGCATCTGCTTCGTCTGAATTTTCACCGATGAGAGCGTTGACCTCTGCATTAACAGCAACAGGATTATCTTCTCTACATCGCCTGTTGAGTGTGACAATACAGGAAAATGTACAAATAAACGCCTGAGGCACAGGTATCCATTCTGCACCAGGTATGATGTCGGTTAGCCTGCATATTTGCCTAATAACATCTTCTGCCCGACCTAGCCACGATTTTCCCTCTTCAGTCTGTCGCCCTTTTCACTAAAAAAGCGCTTGATGCAGTTTGGAATTTCTTATCAGCACATATTTTGAGGTATGCCCGAGCCCTCCACATCCCTGATCCTTTGGTTCATTGTTGGAAAGTCAAGTAGATACCTCATTGCTCCACAGGATGTGTCTCTTGTACATCCCAAAATAATACGCATGGCTTCATTTTTGCACCTTCTCGAGTCGTTCAATCTGGGTAGCACTGACAGTGAGGATGGCCAGAGCGTATTCAATGGGGGAAAGGACCAGACCATAGAATAGAAGCACCAGCAGTCTTTGCTCGATATTGGAAGCAGCCATAATCCTCATTGCAGATAGACCTTTGCGTGCTTTTGTTATCGCATGGTCAACGTGTTCCCTAAATGACAAGCTGCGATCGAACCTCACCCCGAGAAACGTCATAACGTTGGTTCTGATCAATACATTATCACGCATTTTCACTTCTGGTAAGTCCGACTTGACAATGTGATTGTTCAAAGAGAACCATGACACTGATGCCTTCGAGGGATTGACATAGGCATAAAAAAGAGAATGTTCAATGTTTAATCAAGAATCGGCATAATAGCACTCTGGAAACTCCCATGAGCGCACCGTCCTCATCTTCAGTGGCAAGACAAGATTTCTCATTCCGATGGCAGCAATAACCGTATTACTTTCCTTTGAGTGTTAAGCGTCGGCATGATCCCCTAGTAACTCCTTGCAGCGCCATTCTCCTCAGACCGCAATGATCTATTTGTTGCCTTGGCATTGCTAACTTTCTCCCGACGGGCGCCTCCCAAAATCTAGCTTGTCACACGTGAATTCAGCACCTACTGGTGCAGAACATGCTCATTTTCCAACATACCTGAATGACCTGGAGGAAATATCCAAAGGACGCTAACTACCCGGGACCTCTGAAGTGATGCTTGCCATTCTACAAAGACCATGCCTGTCTCGTCCTTTCTCAACCTGCTCTGTGAGTCAGTTACAATAGAATAGCTGGATCTCAAAGCAGTCGAAGACTGACTTTCACCTCCATTCTCAAACTAGATGTTGTAATATCGTATGCTTGGCTTTACTGCACTAAGCGGTGTCAATTCGCTTGTGATCAAAACGTCATGAGTCAGTTGTTGAAGTTTGATTCTGCAGCACCAGCTGTCCAGTCCTTCCAAAGTTGAATGTTGAATTTAGAATCGACATCACACCACTCAGGACACTACCATAAACCCTCCGTTCCCATATTCAGCAGCAAGCAAAGAGTTCCAATTCTGATGGCACCGACAACTGTTTGAGTGTACATCTGTCCCGTCTTTCCCTAGGGAATTGTAAAGAGTAATGAAGACTGATGTCGATTCTTAATTCAACATTTAACATTGTCAACACTGCTCCCAACCCCCCTAGCCTTGTGGACAGGAAGGCCATCTCTAGCCTGCACCCTCACCGCCGGCATAGATAATCGAATCACTGAGGCTTCTAAGCTACCCCACTACTACAAGGTCATGGCTCCTGGGGGGGGGGGGGGGTGAAAGAGGTTGACTGACTGATTTACCGAACAAAACCAAACAAGACGAACGTTTAATCCGAATGCTACTGGCACTATTAGTATCGGAACGCCTCACTGGCTGCGTAGGATAGGAACGGAGCGCTTATGGGAATGCCCCGAGTGCTGTGATGTCGGTTCTTGAATCAACTCAATTGAAAGAAACAACTGCTGCGCACCGTTCACGGAGTGCAACAATGACAGATGGTGCTAACACAACAGCGCGCTGGGATTTGACATCAGATTCCCGCAGACGCTTCAAGGTTACTGCAAGGTAGGTAGTTAGTTGGTTAGTTAGTAAGTCTTTCCATAGGGCAGAGTCATAGCTCTCCATGTCTGGCGGTTCATCGCTACCTGTTTTAGGTCTTGGAAGTGCAAACGTACTAGGGTTAATCATTCCCTGATGATGGTTCTGAGCAAGGTCTCTCTTGATCTTTTCCGTTTTATTTTTTATTCCGGTGTCATGATGGAGAAGTCTGGCCCTTTCCATTCTAAGTGCATGACCAATGTTGTTCCAGCGGATTGTGAAATTTGATACACTATCTTCCTTGGTCTCTTGTCTTATTTGCGTATTGGATCTAAAATCTGTTCGGTGAAGATTTAGTATTCTTGTAAGACATTTGTTTTCAAAATAGTCTCTTTAAAAAAAAATGCTACCTGCAAGATAGACCAACTTTTATTTTATATTTATTTAATGTCACTATTAACTGAAGATATGATGGTGTTCTTATGGGAAGGACATGTTGCTGTGATATTATCCTAACGACACCCTATCAAATTGGTCTGACCCATTCGTGCTTTTCCCTACGATGAAGCAATAATCGCCATGTCTCCATGCCCAACGTACCCAGTAGAGGAGTTGCCTGGTCTATCTTTCTTTGCCATGCATGGGGCTGCGTGGTCTCGAGTCATGGTGTCCGCCTCGAGTTCTAGAGGTCCCGGATTCGAGCCTCATTTGGAGTTTAAAATTTACCTAAAGTATTTCACACAGTGTACGTGGACTGCGCTGGGATTCTTCGGCTTGAGTTAGAAGAAGAACGGAGCATTTCTGGGATACAGCCGTGTGCCATGATGTTGATCCGTTGAATAAACATGAACATAATCCTTGCCTCGCAAACGCTATCTGCACATCTGTTCTCTTCGAATCTTTTGTCTCAATTTCTTTGGAATACAGGTAATTCAATAGGCTGCCTTGTCTATACTTACTTCTTCCCCCACTAACCACAGCACACACAGCCAGGATGTCGGCTTTTTCGTTTCCTTTCACCTCGAGTGTCACGGTGTGTTCAGCCAAGACAGATTCTTGAGTAGGGACTTCTGGATACTGGCAGTCCATTCTTGTCTGTGTTTGCCGGTGTGGATCTTCTTAAACATGCACAGTTCACCTCGGCTGGCATAGTAAACAAAACAACAAAATTCTGTCATTATCGGCTCCCTGGGTCTCACGAGACGTTGAATATCTGACTCGACTAAAGTACTTAATTAAGGATATACTTGTGTTCTGGTCGGCGTCTGTGGCTTAGGCGTCCTAATGCCGCGTTCGATCCCTGCTGCGGACAATTTGTCTTGCCCTGGTTTTGATAGTGGCACCAAGAGCTGTCCTTTGAGAAAGCAATGACAAACTACTAAACGTAAAACTTACCTAGAAAAACCACAACAACCAATAAAGGCTGGGGTTGGTTCTGCGACGTCCTGTAAAGGATACACAACTAACTATATGTGTTCTGACTGACGGTCTGGCGTTCAGCTCCACCAGGACAGCACGACGATCGATACGACACCGGGTGACACAAAGTTCCACCAATCCGATGGAAATCGCACTGGTGCAAGTCCGGGAAGAAACCCTCTTAGACACAATGATCATAGTTAGCCCCCCCCCCCCCCCCCCACCCCCTCTTCCCCTCTCCTCTACAAAATATGGTGTGGGTCTTTAAAACAACAAACAATTGCATCCCATACTAGGCCCTGTTCATTACATGTCTTCAAAGACCGTCATAGTTTACCAGATACAAACCACCATCTAGGATGAATGAACATGTCTGCAGAATGCCTCGTGACGCTTTGGCCAGGCAGCTTTTCGGTCATCGTTATCATCCTCAAGTGCCTTGCCAACTGGCCTAGGCGTTCATGGATCGGCACAGATCTCGGTCTTAGGTGTTTTGGGTCAATTTTACTGATAATATTCCTCCATTCCCCTGTCTTAAGCTTTCCTGTAGTGATACGATAATACACAAAACAGGGTTGACTGCAGTCAGGCCAGCTTCAAGAAATTAATCTATCCGAATGTGACTAAGACGCTTAATGATGCTGGGAAGAGGGAAAACAAACACGGGAACAATGATACGTTTCAGTAGAAGCCTTCATCGAGATCAACCACAATACGTTTCGGTAGAAGCCTTCATCGACGTCAACCACAATGATACGTTTCGGTAGAAGCCTTCATCGAGATCAACCACAATGATACGTTTCGGTAGGAGCCTTCATCGAGATCAACCACAATGATACGTTTCGGTAGAAGCCTTTATCGAGGTCAACCACAATGATACGTTTCGGTAGAAGCCTTCATCGAGGTCAACCACAATGATACGTTTCGGTAGAAGCCTTTATCGAGGTCAACCACAATCTTCTTCTTCTTTGCGTTGGCCAGCTGTAACTCTGTCTGAATAAGAAGAAGAACTCCACGGGGAAGCATTGACAGCAAGGGTCCACCGATCATCAGAAGGAAAGATCCCTTATCGACAATTGTTTCGGCCCGTTACTTCCTAGACAACTTTGGAATGTGGGCCGACCTGGTTCGTGACTCCCAGGCCTCGATCTTCCCCTGCTGTACTGAAAGTTATAGTTGTGGATCATCTTTTGGACTGTAGTCTGGATTTAGAGGCTAGGAACCAGCAGTCTGCATAAGAAAGATCTGTCAAATGATGTACACGCAAAACTCAAGTTCTGGACATCCCGAACTTCATGTTTAAAAAAGTGATTCACATAGCATAATTGTTGGTACCATCGGAATAGTAACTCTTCGCTTGCGGCTAGTGTCGGGGACGGAGAGCTTATGGGAGTGTTCCGAGTACTATGATGCCTATTTTGAATTCAACATTCAACACTCAACTAAGCCTAAATGCCCCACTGCTGAAATGAGATTTTGAAGGATGTATTCTGCTTTTAGGCGACAGCTTTTCTTCAGCTAAAAATATGGGACTATGACCATAATTCCTAGGATTAGCCCCTAACTTATGAGAAACAAACCGGAGCAATTCCCAGAAACCAACATTAACTGTACACCGCCGTAGATTAGGGTCCTTGGGTTACAACATAACCATTACTCAGTTGTGGGGATGGGATCTGCTGTAAACACAACTTGGGTTACAACACAACCATTACTTTGTTGTGGGGATAGGATCTGCTGTAAACACAACTTGGGTTACAACATAACCAATACTCCCTTGTGGGGATGGGATCTACTGTAAACACAATATTCTGTAAAAAAAAGTTACAAATCAACGAGTGACTGGTTGAGTGACGTTTAACCACACCAGGACATCACACCGAGCGATTAACACCTGGTGACACAAAGTGCAACCGTTCGGATAAGGATAACCTGGGGAACAGGTCCCATGAACCCGTTCAACCCATAGACCGTCTTATGTCAGGGCCTTAGACAACAGCTATAAAATTACGAAAATTGCGTCCCATATATGGGACGGCTGGTTTCTAATTAATAATCAATGACTGGCGAGGTACCGAAGAAATCAATGTATACATTTATCTCTCTTTGCAGGCAACAATATCCGCAGGAATTTTCAACTAAGAAGATGTGTCTGCCTTCTCTACATTGTGTCTACGTAACTACACATTGTCTTGAAGTCCTCGTCGGCCATTAAAAAAATCAGCAATTACTTAATGTAATATATATGTATATATACATTCGTGCACTGATAACAGCAACAACAAAATCTAAATCTTTTTGCGCTAAGAGCAAAATTAATCAAAGGAAAACAATACAACCTTTCATTTACTTTACATTTTATATTGTTACCGCCCCTGAGTGCATACTATGAGACTTGGAAGAATAAACCGCACCTCGTCGTATCTGATTGTAATCTGTGCGTTCTGCTGCTTTTTACTTCTATTTATCCCCAACATCGACGTGCTGCCAGCTCGACGGAGTCTCTTGGACATTTTAAAAGGCTCAAGTGTCGATCTAGATAACCAGGTTAATGTTTATGAAGAAGCTGACAGGCTTGCATCTAAACATGATATCACCAGTCGCGACTATCTCTCAAAGACATCGAAAGAGGTAGTTGCAAAGAGGCGAGACCTGTTGAAAATTCAACACAAAGAATCAACAAATACTAAAAACGAGGAGTCGACCAAAGTGGTTTATTTAGTGACTGCAAAACGTGAGCATTCGACATCTCTGCTAAAAGAATCACCGAAAGCCAAAAACGAAGAATCGATAACTAAACTGGTAGATTTGGTGATTTCTAAACATGCTCAAACGCTGAATGCTAAATACAAAGAGTCAATGTTTCAAATGCAAGAATTGATAAATGCTAATCGTGATCGTTTGGATGCTCTACACAGAAACGCACTGCGTACTCAAATCAAAAAGTCGACAACTAATTGGGTAGAATTAGTGAATGCTAAGAGTGACGACTCGAACGCTAAAGAGCTATATTCGGGTAACGCTAAGAATGAAAACTCGCTGGACTCTAAGCATAGAGATTTGCAAAACGTTAAAGAGGGAGATTCATTGAACTTTGAGCAGAGAGATTTGCTATACGCAACAAAGGGAGATTCTTCGAACTCTGAGCAGAGAGATTTGCCAAACGTAAAAGACAGAGATTTATTGAACCTTAAGCAGAGAAATTTGCTAAGGGCTAAAGAGCCAGATTCATCGAACTCTGAGAAGAGAGTTTCGTCAAAAGCCTCAGATGGGAACTTATTGTACATTGCACAGAGAGATTGGCTGAATGCTGAAGAGGAAAACACATCATCGGTTGAAACCAGCACCGTAAGCACGATTCAGGAACTTGCTGCAGAAACACAACCAGACAATAGTTACAGTAGAAGCCAACTCTGAGAGTTACATGGCAAAGAAAGTGCTAACTGGAAAAACTGGAAACTACCTAAATTGTCTGAAACAGGTGTAAATTAAAATTTATTTTCAGTAGAAGCGTATTACACACACAGTTAGTTTCTGGGTTTTAAAAAATCCTAATTTATTTCGAAGATCATCTTTAGAGTGAATCTCTCATTTGAACAGCTCATCTATGAGTTTGCGGCATTGAAAATGTTATAAAATCATTCAAATAAAGACTGTTCAGATTAAACAGGGTTTCAGGAATCAGCTGTCGTTTTTGCAGCCGTAAAGGACAAATGAGAATCAGTAAACTTTTCAGTTATTAACTGTCTGGATTCTTTACCTTCATCCATCAGTGTAGCCGTTGGCTTTTTTGGTAGGGTGATCATCGTAATATTTTGAGCTGAAAATGCGACATATGATACGGGGCGTCGCAGGTCAACGATGCGTAAAATGGTACCAGGATGTATGTCCTGGGGAAGTAAAGACGGCCGGCGTATTGCTAACCATATTACCCACCTAGTTCCGCTTGGTCTGTAAAAACATGGGCGCTCTTCCAATAATCCCGAATCGCATATAGGCGTGAAAAGGAATCTTTACTTTTCACTTTACTGCTAGCAAAGTTAGACGTATAACAAACGAGGAGATAGGCATAGAGTAAGAAGTAGACCACGAACAAGATGGAAGGATAACATCGGAAAAACTCTACAGTACCATGATGTGTCTTCTGTCAAATCAGCCAGGAAAGCACGAAGCAGGACCTTATATCTCCCTCGACACCAGAAGAGGTAAAAGAGGACGTAAAGAAGAAGAAGAAAGCTAGATGTTTTTAGAACTTTTGATTCACTCAGTAAAAACCCTTTTGTTCTTAGGTCTTCTTTTGTTGGTCTCGCTTGGTGCGTAGTCATGTGATGGGAAGACTCAGTATTGAATAACTGCGACTGCACTGATGAATTACCTAATTTTTTTTCAACAACTATTCAATTTTAACTGCCTTGCAGCATTCTGTCTCATTCTTAACAGAAAGACACTCAGCGCATTTACTGAACAACAAAATTTCTTTGCTTTTACTATCATGAATATTTGATGTGCTTGTCTTCTGACAATATGCTTTTTGTTGGTTTTGCTTGAGCAATGCTTGATCCAACAACCATTTTAGAAAAATTGTAACCACAGAAATAAGTTGTCTGACAATGGCTGCAGAAGTGATCTGCAGAGAAAACATAAGAAAGCAGGTGGTAAGTGAAGAGGTCGGCACAGAACCACTTCTAAATTACATACAAAGAGGGCCAGATCAAGTGGTTTGCGACGCCATACTATGAAAGACCTACACCAAAAGAGGAGAAGGACGAAGAGTACTAGGTAGACCAAGAAATATGGAAAGATAACTTCAGCGATACTCTACAACAGCACGGCGTGTCTATGGTTGAGGAGAGGGACAAAGAGTACTAGGTAGACCAAGAAATATGGAAAGATAACATCAGAGATACTCTACAACAGCACGACGTTCAAGTCCTTGTTTCTCTCTCGACATCTGAAGCAGTAAATGTGGACGTAAAGAAGCAGCAGAAGAAGAAGAAGCATTTGATCAGAGAAACCCGCCGCTGTAGAAAACTCCATCAACCGAACATATACCACAGAAAAAAAGAGGATCTGTTTCGACGTATCAACAAGACAGTTTCTAGACAGGATGAGTGTACACATGTTCTGGTTTCCAAGTGTTTATTGGTGACAAAAGAGTGTTTGCCCGAACATTTACTGTTTTAAACAATTTGAGTTCTTTAATACCGCCAGAATGTCTTTGCTTTCACTGCTATCACTCTCTCGAGAAGGCATTCCAGTAAAATGTGACTAAAATGCTTAACGAAACGGGGTTGTAACAAAACACAAAAACGTACACAAACCACCACAAAACAACGTTTCGGCCGCAGACCTATCTCTAACAAGTAATGAACTACACAACGGTAACCAAATGGTAACATTTCACTGGAATTCCTTAGTATTAGCTTGACTGCAGTGACCCCCATATTCTCGAAAAGGCAATGGCTTCTTATTGAGGGGAAGGTGGTCAGAGGCGGGATCCACAATGCCTCCCGCTGCAGATGTTGCACTTGGTTTATTTCTGGGAATGGGTAGAAGAATTGGTCGTTATGAATGGCTGCAGAAATCTATATCACCGTTACAACTAGAAGTTTAATTCCTGCAAGAAGCTCCCTTCGATCCTAAAAGCACGAATACGTCAGCAGTTTGACAGCTTCTCTCCAACGATTTTCTACAAAAGCAGTCTAATCCTGTGTGAATTAGGCTGGTTAAACAGTTAAATAAGAAGCCATGTATAAATTTAACAAGTGGGACGGTAAATTATGTGTTACCTGAATACGTGTGTTATAAAATTTTGGTGTGAATTCAACAATTGAAAGGGTAAATTTTGATGTGTATTCAACAAGTACAAACGTACATTTTGATGTGAATTCATCACGAGGAGCAGTAAATTTATTGGGTCGGCACCAGGATGGGCTGTCCTGGAAAAGTAAAGACAGCCGGCGTAATGCTGACCACATTACCCACAGAGTGCTGATGGTCTGTAAAAATATGGGACGCTCTGCCCATATGCCCGATGCGCTGAAAGGCGTGAAAAGGGATCTTTACTTTTTTTTTTTAATTATTATAAATATCTTACGGTAAACGTGGGTGTGAACAAATGGGATAGTAAATTTGAGTTTGTATTCAACAAATAGCACAGTAAATTTGACTCGGAACTCGCCAGGTATACGAGTAACTTTTTTGATCTGAATAGTGTGGAAAAGTAAATATGGGTGTAAATTCAGCATCTAGAATAGCAAAATTGTCAAAATATGTATGTGAATTTAACATCTGAAAAAAATTTTTTTTTCCAGAAGCCATGAGTTGTTAACCCTTAGGCTCGGTATTATGGATATCGCAACCCTTCGGCCTTTATTCCATGATAAATACCGTAAATCTGGGAGAAATGTGGCTTTTCTGCCTACTCCCGGACCACAAGGAGTTCGTCACCCGGTCACCGCGCAATCCGGTTTAGCCAACTACGCTAGCGAGCCGGCAACATCTGGAACATAAAAGTAGCTAAACCTTGGTGCGAATTCATAAATTAGAACAGTAAACCTGGGTGCAATTTCAAGAAGTTGAACAGTAAACATAAATGTGAATTCAACAAATGAAATATTAAAGATACAGAATTACAAAGATCAGTCAGTCAGTCATTCAGTAGCATGTCCTTTCAGAAACCTATTCCCATAACCACCCTCCAAAAAGCTTCTCGATAACAAACAAGATGCCCCTGGTCCGATTCACCCATCTGGAGATTATCTGCCACATCGTGCACCCATTTTCTCATTTTCTTCCTCTTCCTTTCTTCCCGGGCATATGCCTTTCTATTATTGTTCTCTCTAAACTTTCGTGACGTTTCAAGTGACCAAAATATTTTAATTTTCTGTGTTTTATCGTCTTTTATAGCCAACCTTCTTCAATGTTCAAAGATCTGTTGTAAAAATATTTGGAAAAAAAAATGTGTATTAAATAAGGGATGACGTAACGTGTATTATTGATTGACTGGCTTCCCCTGTGGGTTCCGCGTATTTTTTTTTTTTTATATTTTTTTTATAGCGGTGGGGGTGAGGGGAGGGGTAGAGACTCACTACTTCCCGAAAAAGCATGTTGTAGAAATCGATTAATGGGGGTATTTGCTTTGAAATCGGAGTACACATGTATGAGAGGTCAGGAACCAATTGTTTGCAAACAAATAATTCAGATCTGTAAATTGGATGAGCATGTCTTCTTCTTCTTCTTCTTCGCAGTCACCAGCTGTAAACTCTGGCGGAAACTTATGGTTGTTCATCCACTTTTGTTCCAAAATCTGAGTGTTGAGTGTGCATCTGTTTTACAGATCTGACTCATTTGTGTGCAGACTGCTGGTTTCTTGCTTCTCAGGCAGATGCACTCCGACTTTGAAGGAAGCTCCCAATCAGTCGACTCTTACGACATGCTTTTGATTATGTAGTGGGTCTATTCTTGTTTTCCCTATAATAGGGCCCCAGAACCCACACGGGGATGGATGAGCATGTAAAACGCAGGCTTTGAAACAAGACTAAATTCCAGAACTGAACGAACAATCAGAACATTCTGCTGGAGTTTCAGTTTTCAATTTCCTCAAAAAGAGGAAGAAGAAGAATAAGGATTTGTCGCATGATAAACCCTCAAAACGTTCAGTTGAACTTGTGCCCATAGCCGTAGAGCACTGCAGGTCACACCGGACTGATGTAACCGTTGATAGTTGGCACCTTTCCGTCTTTACAAACGATAGTATTATACTTCGCTGTGAGGAGGTACTGTCGGTGTGAAGTCCGTCCTCTCCATAGCAAAAAGCCCGGCAGTATTGTAGAGACCATAACTTGCCCATGCATCATGATCCATCTCACGGCCTGCCTTGTTTACTCCAAAATAAGGGTAACACCAGTACGTTTGGAGCAAAGCAGGCTGCAAAATCTGTCGGATCAGATGAACAGTGCTCTATGTGTCCGCCTGTCAGAGCTTCCCTCCTAAACCAGCTGCCAGCCAAGACGAAGGGTCTGGTCTTTCCTGCCATAACATAAAGTTTTCAGGTTGCATTTTCTCTTCCTAGGATAAGGCTAGTATTCCCCCCAAGTGCGCTCCTCCGCCCAAAGCCATTGGCACAATATGGGATGTTGGGTTAGTATACGCCGCCCAACATTCGGCGTAACAGAAGACAGGTGGTACCGGCTACTGTTATACGGTAGCTCAGTCTTATCTGACCAAGACCTGACCACTTGTAGCCGTTACAGATACCCTAACTCTTCGGAGGTTGAACCAGGTATCTGGAACCTGCCTGGTTGGTCTGCGTCGACATTCTGAATGTTTAAATCTCAGAATATTGTGGTAAACCTCCAAGGAGCAGTCTGGAGAAAAGAAACTGATAGATCGGTTTTTTGTGTTTGTGTGTCTTTTCCTTTCTCTCGGTTGAGCTTTCTATTCATAGTCTATGTGAGTCTGTGTGTGTCTATATATATATATATATATATATATATATATATATATGTGTGTGTATACTAGGGATAATACAGCGGTGGTTTCCCCTTGACTTCCGCCGGTTTGTATATGGTTTGACTCCAAAAGCCTTTGTCTAAAGAGACTTACCCTGCAAGGCAGCAGGGGGGAGAGATTGGGTGTGGCGCCTCTTACCCGCCGATGGCCATGTCGTAGAGTTTTGAGGTATTTTATAGAGTTAGCTGTCCCACCAACTAACTCGCCTCCTCTCAATGACCATCACCTGTTTTGGTCCACGGCCACTTATTCAATATATTCGTGGCTAACCTCTAGGACTATAGGAAGAAATATTTCTAAACCAGCGTTTCTAGGACATCCGCTAACTTTTTATATATTTAGTTATTGGCCAAATTAGGTGTAGCAGCTGGCCAAGCTTACCACAACCTCTCCTCGATAAATTATTTCGAAATCGCTTTGAGACTGACTGATTGACTGACTTTCTACCCCACCAGGACATCACACAAGCGATGAACACCCGATGACACAAAGTGCTACCATGTGGGTGAGGATCACCGTGGAGAGGTCCCAGAAACCGCGTTCAGCCTTCAGGTCATATTTATGGCCAGGCTATATTGCGGACCCTGGCAAAACCAGAGCAGGGCTTCAATTAACGAAAAATGTCAACCTAAAAAAGACAGCATCATTGAACGAATACTTTTGTGACCGTTGTGACTAAATCTGCTTATTTATAGCGGAAATTACGCTGAATCTTGTGTACAATGCATTATGGAAAGATGCCAAGTATTTCTACTGTTTTGATTCATTTGTTTCAACAAACCCCTCTCCTGTTAATTATGTTTGCGTTCAACTGATTACTAAAATGCACCTGACATTTAAATTGAAAAGCAGGATGAAAACTCCAAAGACTAAAGTATTCACATTTTTAGCAGGCTATTTTCCTTAGTAATAATGCAGGGAGAAAGTCATGACAAAGAAAGGAGCAGAAACAAAGGTTCGGTGCTACCTTAATTATCTGAAGAGTTTCGGGCAGCTTTTCCTCTTCTTTTGTAATTGCTTTCCCAGGGACAGCTTCCTGAATAATTGACCCCCAGCGCTCAAATGGCCACTCACCAGTCAGTAGATCCTTTACAGAGCACACTACTAACACGGCCTTTTGGAAAGAAGCTCGATTACGATACGCCGTCCCAATACAGGATGCAATTTTTGTTATTTCAAAACCCCCCTCGGGCTGAGTGAGTGAATGAGATTCAATCCCACCAGGACATCCATCAAGCGATATACACACGATGACACAAAGTGCCACCATGCGGATGAGGTCACCCGGGGAGAGGTCACAGAAACACCGTTCAACCCACAAGTTGAGCTCTATATTAGGGCATCTGACAACTGCCAGGGTTGTGCTTTGAAACAACACAAAAATTGCATCCAATAAGGTGTTGATCCGCCTCAACTTGTATGCTTCAATGGGTGCTTGGAGCTAGGACACAACCAATGCACCAGGCAATAAAAAATAAATAACCCCAAGCTTCGACTTAGCTCTTGGTCAGTGAGGACCATGTATTCAGGGTTTTTCACTGACCTGTAAAACATTAATGACGTGAGAAAAACGGCTATGATTGATGCCGAACTCAACAAACTTGACATAGATATTGCTGGCCTACAGAAAACCCGTTTAAAACCCGAAAACCCCTAATTATACATTTTCCTCGAAAGGCAGAAGCCAGGAAGAAATCAGGATGTATGGAGTGGGATTTGTAGTAAAGAATTCACTGTTAGGATCAGTTGAAAGTCCAACTGGAGGAAGTGACAGAATATTATCCCTACGATTGTCTTCCTCAAGCGGTTTCATTGCCCTTGTTATTGCATATGCACCCACTCTAACGTCAACAGAGAACGCAAAGGATTGTTTTTATAAGGAACTAGATAACGCAGTGAAATCAGTTTCTAAATCTGACATCATCTATATTATTTGGTGATTTTAATGCTCTCGTAGGGTCAGACTCAAACTCATGGCCAGTGTGTCTTGGAAAATATCATGTTGGCCACATGAATAAAAATGGGCAGAGACTACTGGAATTCTGCACTAGAAGTGACTTGTGCATCACAAACTCCTTTTTCAAAACTAAAGAGCGCCAAAGGTGTTTTTAAAACATCCAAGATCTGGCCACTGGCACCAGCTGGACCTTATTCTCACAAAGAGGCAGCACTTGAACTGTGTATCACTAACTCGCAGCTACCACAGTGCTGACTGCGATACCGACCATTCCCTAGTTGCTGCAAGAGTTCAGATGAAACCAAAGAGAATTTTCACTTCAAAAAACAAATATATCCCTAGGTTAAATATTTCCAGAACTAAAAGTGTTTTGAGTTTCAACAAAAGCTTGAAGATGCTTTCACTGATATCCAGGATAACTCTACAGCAAGCCTAAAATGGGATGAAATTAGGGAGACTGTTTACAAAACAGCTGTATCAGTCTATGGGATTAGAGAAAATAGAAGGACTGGTTTGAAGGAAATAGCCAGACACTCCAACCTTTAATTGACAGCAAAAAGGCAATACTCCTCAGAAACAAGGAAAGAACAAGGCACACTCTCGTTGAATTAACATTAGCTAGAAATCATTTGCAAAAGGTAGCTCTGCGGTGTGCCAACAACTACTGGATCCAGCTATGTGAAAGCATTCAAAATGCTAGCAGTGGTGGTAATGTTAGAGGCATGTATGAGGTGATCAAGAAAGCCATCGGACCTACTATTTTTTTTAAAGTGTACCACTAAAGAATTTGAATGGGGAGATTATTAATGACAAGAAGAAGCCGCTAGATAGATGTGTGGAACATTATCTGAAGCTTTACTAAGTTGATAATAAACTAGCAGATGGTGCTCCTAATGACATGGAGACGCTACCAACTCCTGACTATCTGGACACATTTCCAACAGTTGCTGTCATGTTTACTGTCTGCCTTTACTGATGCGTGCTGTGAATTTGGACTTACAGTCAGCAGAAAGAAGACAAAGGTTATGGTGCAAGGTGTCAATGACAGACCTACAGTTTACATTGACGGTGAAGAGCTGGAGACAGTAGACCATTTTACCTATCTGGGTTACACAGTGAATAGTAAACTATCGCTGGACCAAGAAATCAACACCAGGATAGGTAAGGCAGCAACAGCAATGAGCAGATTGACAAAGAGAGTTTGGGAGAAAATAAAGCTCACAATTAAAACAAAAACCCTTGTCTATCAGGCTTGTGTTCTCAGCACTCTGCTTTATGGCAGTGAAACATGGTCAACTTATTTGCACCAGGAGAGACGGCTTAATAGCTTTCACATGCGATGCCTAAGAAGAATACTTGGCATTAAGTGGCAGGACAAAATCACAAACACTGAGGTACTGGAAAGAGCTTGTACTACAACAGTCTTTTCCGTGCTCAGTCTACGAAGGCTCAGGTGGCTGGGTCACACCTGGAGAATGATGGATGGCAAAGTCCCTAAGGACATCCTTTATGGTGAATTAAAGATAGGAAGAAGATGTCGAGGGCGACCTCTACTACGTTATAAATATGTGTGCAAGCGGGACATGAATGATAAAGGCATTGAGGTGGACTGATGGGAACAAAATGCCAAAAAGTGCTGTGTGGAAAGGGCATATCATGAAGGGGATGAGACTGAAGGAAGAAATGATTGCAGAAAGGATGAGAGCTGAGCGTCTGACAAGAAACGGATTAAACACAAACTCAAATCCAATGCTATCATTGTGGAAGACTTTTCTTGACACGAGCGGGTCTTGCTAGTCACACTCGCCATCGCCATGGGCTGTGAGTTTCATGCCTCCTCATAGCGCAATAAAACACTATCGTCTGGAAAGACGGAAACGTGCCAATGATAAATGTGTCTTATATATATATATATATATATGGAAAGACTGCCCCCCCCCCCCCCGGTATCGCCGGGGGGATAAACTGACATCTGGAGACTGATGTCGACTGTGGACCGGGTTGTTCACCCCTAACACAGTATAATACCTCCGATTTCGCGAACCAGTATAGAAATATGCCCCCAGGGCCCTTCGAAAGAGGAGGAGAATGAAGGGCCCAATCAAATTGATACTCTCGGTGACGACAATGCTAGCTCCCGGACTGAGATTCTTGCCCAACGTCCGGGCTGCCTCTGTACAAGTGGGAAAAGCTTCACGGGGTTGCATGGTCTGAGAACGCATGCCGGAAGGATGAAATGCGAGGGTGCTCCACGCAGTAAACGCCGTCGCAAAACTACTACTCCTGTGGTAGTTTCTGAGTCGTTAGAGAACGACGCGCAGGGTGAACCCCACTCGCCCGGAGAGGCCTATGACGTCGACTGCGGAGGCGCATGATTTGATTATTCCCGAGGAAGTGCGTTCCAGGATCAGGTTTCCACCTGCGAGCGATAAGGTGTCGTGGTGCAAGTTAGAGGCATTGAGGTGGCATTATGTGAGATATTAATTCATGATTTAAAAAAGAAGTCGTTAGGCGACAAGCTTACAAATTTGGTGATGTAATATATGAGCACTGTTCCCGTGAGTTCGGGACAGTGGAAAAGGCGCCGCCGAGCGTCAGACAGAATACTAGCAGGAGGCAGAGGGACATTCTGAAGTGTCGGGCAGACAAAAATTCCTCAGAAAACGGTTCAAAGCCGCTACAGGCAGCGAACGGGAGGGGCTGCATAAAGTCTGGTTGCATTTAAAGAACAGACACAGTGCCCTCTGTCGCGCTGTGCGTTTCTGTGCCAACAAAAGAAGAACCAAAAGGGAGCGAGAGAAATTCTTTAGGGACCCGTATCAGTTTGCCCGAGGTCTATTCGAGCAACCGAAGTCTGGGACTCTGGTTGTCAGTAAAGAGGAGCTTGAGTTACATTTACGGAAAATGTACTCTGACAGGAAAAGGAATGAGCCTCTCGATAACAATCCAGAGATCCTTAGCGGCCTCGTGCAGCCTGAGTTGCCGAAGGTACCATTTAGTGATACCTCCCCTTTGGTCTGAGGTTGAGGAAATTGTGAAACGAGCCAGCGGCAAGTCTGCTCCAGGTCCTAATGGTGTCCCGTACGTTCTTTACAAGCGTTGTCCGAAAATCCTACGAAAGCTTCACGGCTTGTTGAGACAAGCGTGGAGCCGAAAACACATATGTCCAGAGTGGCAACGGGCGAATGGGGTCTACATTCCCAAAGAGCAGGACTCGAAGAGTCTTTCCCAATTCAGGCCCATCTCGCTGTTGAATGTCGAGGGCAAAATATTCTTCTCGGTCATGGCTCGCCGGCTCACACAGTATCTGATGGCGAACAAGTACATCGATACGAATGTTCAAAATGGTGGTATCCCGGGCGTTCCTGGGTGCCTTGAACACCATGATTTGGGAGTCTATTCAGAGAGCCAAGCATGATAGAACCGAATTGCACGTTATATGGTTGGACATCGCCAACGCCTATGGGGCAGTTCTCCATAGACTACTGTGGCAGGCGTTTCGCATGTTGCACGTACCGACACAGATCCACGACATGATTGAGCAATATTTCTCTAACTTCGCTTTGCGCTTCTCTACCTAGAGTTACAAGTTGGGATAGCTATGGGCTGTACGATCTCACCAATACTGTTCGTCATGGCCATGCAGATCATGGCTACGGTTACAGACAGGACCTTCAAAAAGTGGATGCCTCCACTACGTGCCTTTATGGATGACACGACTATTATCACGGGCAGGAATCTGCCCGCACGATCCTGAAAAGTTTGGACGCGGTGGTCCAATGGAGAGGTATGCAGTTCAAACCGCAGAAGTCGAGGAGTCTGTCAATCCTTAAGGGTCGGGCGGCGGCAACTAGTTTTACGGTGGCAAGGAATAAGATCCCCACGGTTCTGGAGGACCCGGTGAAGAGCCTTGGTCGCTTTTACGGTTCGAAGTTATCTGATAGAGCGGAGGTCCGGCGAATACTCGCGTCACTGGCTACAGGCCTGCTCGCGATCGAGCGGAGCAGGCTGATCGGGAAGTTCAAGGTCTGGTGTCTCCAATTCATGTTGATTCCAAATCTCCTCTGGCCGCTGTTAGTCTAAGAAGTGACGATGACTGCAGTGGAGACGATGGAAAAAAAAATTTAAACACAGCCTTAAAAAAGTGGATTGGTGCATTGCCTTGTCTGACTGACGTGGCTCTGTATTGTAAGCAGGCTAAGCTAGTACTCCCGCATTGCCAAGAGTACTCACTTGGGGTGAGATCTGGCGAATGACCCCGCTGCGACTGAGCTTTATCGTTCGTTCTGCGTACGATGTATTACCGTCCGGTGTCAACATGGTGAAGTGGTCTGCGACTAACGATCCGACTTGCCCGCTGTGCAGAGCGAAGCAGACGTTAGAACATGTACTGTCCGCATGCAAAAAAGCCCTAGGTCAAGGCCGATATATCTGGCGACACAACAAGGTGCTTAAAGAGTTGGCAGCTGTTGTTGACCAGGCTAGGATGAGGGCCAACACGAGGGCTAGTCCTACCATCGTCCCCATAGTTTCCTCAAGGCTGGGCAGATTCACAAATTTAGAATCAACAAAGTCGCATACGCTCCATATATGCTAGACTCTGCGAGGGTCTGGTTACTGGCGATTGATCTGCCTGGCCATGAAAGGTACCCTGAGTCAATTCGAAAGACCGTCCTGCGACCTGACATAGTTCTCCACTCTGCTGAGAAACGGCAGCTCATCCTGATTGAGCTGACCTTCCCGTATGAGTCGCGAATGCACGAAAGCCATATGTATAAGCTCGAAAAATACAGTAACTTAGCAGCCGATCTGAGGAGAGACGAAGCGTACACAGTACGAGTCTTTGCCGTCGAAGTGGGAGCGAGAGTTCTCGTTTCCACTTCACTCTACAATGTGGTTAAAGAACTAGGATTGCGCGGTAATAACGCAAACGGACACCTAAACAGCTAGGCGAGGTTGCTGAGAGGGCCTCGAGCTGGCTATGGACACAACGAAACAACGTAGGGGACGGGCCTCGGTGAGCTGGCCTGGGTGTCTAGTGGAAAAGAATTTCTCATCTCTTGAATGTCCATCGTGTCCGAATTGTCTGCCAGTGTTCCTCTGCCACCAGCTTACAAAAGTCCAACATGTGTCTGGTATACCAATCGTAAGCTTGCCGCTCGGTCGTTCAGGTGTGCATACTGCTTTAATTATGCTACCGCGACGACTTCTTATCTCACAGTACCCTCTGCAAAATCAACAATTCGTCTTGTCCCTATCCGAACAACATCCGGTAATTCCGTGCAGCAGGGGGAAACCAACCCTGAGCCTCATGAACTCAGGTGGGCCCACTCTCTGAAAATGTCTAGGAGCTCATGGACCGAAACATTTGTCGACGAGAGGTTACTTCTACTGATGATTGGTAGACCCCTGCTGTACATGCTCCCCTGTGGAGTTCATTCTTAATGTGTGTATATGTCTATATATATAAGTGTATGTGTCTGTGTGCGTGTGTGTGTGTGTGTGTGTGCACGCTGAGTTTTATTGTTGTTGTTGTTGTGTTGTTGTTGTTGTTGTTCAGCCATCACAAGTGATGATAACCACTCTTTCTTGCTTCCTTTATAAAACTGCAGTAGATTGTCTGTGGTTCCGGAAGTGACCTATAAGCCCAATACCGGCCCGGGAGGATTGAGGGCAAAGAAAGCGGGCAACAGTGTCTATAGATACAGGCCCTGGAAAGCGTGATCAACTGGTTTAAAGTGATATCGATTTCATTATCTCGCCTGTGGCCTTCTGGATTTAGTGGCAGGATAAGTCTAGACCACTGTAGATGAAGTCAGGGGCAGTGGATGACCAGGGCGTTCTACGTGCTTCACCATGCTCTTTGACGTATCTAGGTTTGATAATAAACAAGAATGGAGACCGTTCAAGATAAGTGAAATGTTTGAAGGCGATAGAAATGCAAAGATTAAACAGCACTTAATGACTATGGTTAAGTATCAGCAATGAAATCAAATTTTTAGAGGTAGAATTTTCTCCGCCACGTTAGAAGCTCCTGGGCTTTCACGGCTCAGTTTGGAGGGAGAGTTGTAAAGGAAGATTCTGGAGCTTTTGCAGTAACTACAAGTAGTCTGACTATGGAGGTCATTGCTGTGACTAAAGCAGTGACTAGCTAGAGACACAGACTTTCATTTGGGCATGCTTTCTCAGTGCCTCGATGAGTATGCTCAGGAAGATAGAGAAGGGCTGGGTCCGAAGGCAGTGGTCGGTGTCTTTACAGAATTTACGGCTGACAAGGATTAGTTTTAGTTTCGTTCCAGGACATGTGGGGGTACAATGGCAATGAACAAGCTGATAGGCCTGCAGGTAAGGCTACTGTGAAAGCTGGACAAGCCAGGGACCAGGCTGATATACTGAATGCTCTAAGAGAGTTAAGACGTTTACATGAACAAACCGAGAACTGTGAATCTTCAACCATGGTCAGACTGCAAGAATAACACGTTAAACGGGTTTCCGTTAAATAAGAACACAACGCGGGTAGTCAAAGAAGAAGAATAAACCAACACATAACTTTAGTCGTTATCCGCTTCACGCTGCGGGATTCACTGAGGAGGGGATCCGAGCACTTATGGACTGAGTGGTTCGACGTGC
>CAJHNH020004035.1:182500-430000 GCA_905116865.2 Candidula unifasciata | reverse complement strand
TCGTTACTTGTGATGAACGAAGGTGGGCGGGCTGCGTGGTCTCGAGGCATGGTACCCGCCTCGAGTGCTGGAGGTTCCGGTTTAAATCCCAAGTTAAGGGCTGAGATTTTTTCACGTGGACTTAGACTTCCAGTAATTCCTTGACAATGTGAAACAGAAAAGAGTAGCCTAACGGCGCTGTCTGGGCAAAACTTTAGAGTTAAAATTCTACTCAAAGTATTTCAGGACCTCGTCGGTGCTACAGGGCCTGTGCTGAGCTTCTTCGAACACAGACTTTAGTGATAAGAAGAACAGAGCACTTGTGGGTTACTACCCGTGTGCCATGATGTTGATCCGTTGTTCAAAAATTCAAAACCTCAAACTTGTAATAGACGAAGAACAATTATGACACTGTTAATCTGTTCTTTTCATAATGAACCGAACGTAACAATTTACTCTAGCTCTCTTTATCTGCAGGGACTACTTATATTCACGATTATGTTATGCTGTCAGCATTCATCGCAAAAGTGCTCCAGAAAGGTAATTCCTCTACCACAGGCCCCGATTGAGCAGTACAGAAAGAAGTATCAAGATAACCTGCGTAGATTAGGCCAACCAGCACCATCTCTTGAGGTAGCTAACAAAACATCATGTGCACCAAAATGCATCACCTGTGGAACTCGAGCCTCAAATGGTGACGTCAACTTTATTATAAATGGGCAGAATGCACCTGCAAAGCACCATCCCTGGCAGGTGTATGTGAGAGCCGCCAGGCTATCCTGTGGCGGCGTTCTCATTGCGCCAAAATGGGTCTTAACTGCCGCTCACTGTATAGCAAAAACAAGATTCGTTATGTTAGGTGACACAAGCATTGTAAACCCATCCCCGCATAAGGTTTACCGAGAGGCAGTCAACGAAATTGTCCATGAAGACCACCATTTAATTAAAAACGACATCGCGTTAATTAAAATAAATGAACCGGTCGTTTACAACGAGTACATTCGGCCGATTTGTATACCGCCACAAGATATCGACTTCACAACCTCTGAGGAATGCTTTGTCACCGGATGGGGGTACACAGATTACGATTTGAGAATAAAGTCGGACTCTCTCCAGCAAATCAGAGTCCGGGTAATGAGTCACCAGAATTGCTTTCTGAAATGGTGGGCTAATAATAAAGTGATTACGCGTGGAAATGTGTGCACCGTTTTAAACACCACGTCCGCTAACTCCGGGGCCTGTATGGGAGATTCAGGGGGACCTTTAGCCTGTCGCCATGGAGACAGATACTTTCTGGTCGGACTCACCAGCGTCGTTCAAAAATGGTGTCATAAGACGGCCCTACCTGATTTGTTCACGAGAGTGGCGCATTTCAAAAACTGGATTGACGATAAAATGCAGGAATATGGTCATGATTAAAGATACCTGCTACTTTACAGGACAGTTTTCCCGGATATCTCATATATTAACTCATCATCATCATGTAGTATGACCTTTGCAGAGCGTCGCACTCATCAGAGTCTGCCAGAAAGCAACATGGTCTCTCGCCAGTTCTTCCGCCCTGTGTACATTCATATTCGAGGAGTCGCTAGGCGCTTTTTCTGTTGTTTCACCACATCACACTGGCTGAGTTGAAACATCTGCAAGCAACAGTTTCTCGTAACATGTATTTTTTATACGATGGTCTCCCCATTTACACATCACCATTTGTAGATCAACTCCATCGATAAGTTGGTTAGATTAGTCTACCGTGGTCGAGGTTACGGGTGTCGCCGTCTGTTGTTGTCTGGCATTTACGTTTTTATTTCCGAGAAAGACATAGGTTTTGTTACTCTCTAGGGGCGTTGTGTGTTACACCTAGTATCTAAATGTTTGGCCCTTCTTTGAACGGTTCCCCAAAATGGCGGCATGCCACATTCTGCCCATAAAATATCCAAAAATATCCGAACGACGGTGTTCGCGTATATCTAAAATACGGATTATCTGCCAAGGAACAAATCGCGGCAAATCTAGGATTGCTTGACAATCAATATCAACATTTGCACACGGTAGTAGTAGCAGACGATAAATACAGACCGTTGACAACAATTTCGAGCGTACATACTTACCTATCATCATTCGGTTGCTGGACGACTTAGTTCAGTTTAGTGGGAGTTCTCTCCCTTGGCCTCACTCGAAACAGTGAGCGGAAAAGTCACGAAACAAATGACATACTTACCTATCATCATACGGTTGCGTGTAAGGTTGCGTACGGTTGCTGTTAGGGTTGCTTAGTCATCATACGGTTGCGCGAAGGGTTGCGTAGTCATCATACGGTTGCGCGAAGGGTTGCCTAGTCATCATACGGCTGCGTGTAGGGTTATACCTATCATCATACGGTTGCGTGTAGGGCTGCGTACGGTGTGGATTCGGGGTTAGGGTTAGGGTTTAGGGTTAGGGTAGGGTTAGGGTTAGCGGTAGGGTTAGATGTGACAATTTTGAAGTAGGAGTTCCAAATACTGGCCGACAATCTGATGCTTGTGGGAGTGGCGCCAATGGAAGCCTGTCAAATATGACCGTAATAGCGCGCAGCTGGTGCCCAACCGGTGGCGACGTGTCTGTGTCAGTAGCATCCACAGTCCGTCGACTTTTTGGGGGTGTATGTGACAGTGCGTGATTATTGGGAATTCCTACGTCGTCAAAATTGTCACATCTAACGCTAAACCTAACGCTAAACCTAACCCCTAACCCTACCCCTAACCCTAATCCTAACCCTAACCCTTCCCCTAACCTTAACCCTTAACCCTAACCCTAACCTTACCCCTAACCAACACCCCTAACCCAAACCCTACGCAGCACTACACGCAACAGCATGATGGACCACGCAACCCTTCAGGCAACCGTATGATGACTACGCAACCCTACACGCAACCGTATGATGACTACGCAACCCTAAACGCAACCGTACGCAACCTTACACGCAACCGTATGATGATAGGTAAGTATGTCATTTGTTTCATGACTTTTCCGCTCACTGTTTCGAGTGCGGCCAAGGGAGAGAACTCCCACTAAACTGAACTAAGTCGTCCAGCCCGCATCCAACCCTCGTCCGGATCTGCGAGGAGAGCCCTCACGAGTACAGTAATTGGAGGAAGTTGCAGGAGATGCGGTAGCTGCCGCTCGTGAGTCCCAGCCATTTAGTTTAGCCCCCATCCGCGCCGAGCATAGCAAGTAATGCCGTATCGCCGAGACCCTGTCAGAGCCATTTGTTTCGTTATCCGGAGCCGGCACATATATTTTTAATAGAACTGACCTGCATTGGGATATTTTTGGATATTTTATGGCCAGAAATTGGCCAATTTAGCTCCCTTTTGAACGCCATCATATTAAAGCGCTAGTGCGAAATAGCCCTGTGACCTTCTGTGAAAGTCTGATCTCTCGAAGCTGACCTATCAGAAGTGAGGTGGTCAGTAGGTCGTCCAATCAAAATGGAACTAGTGTGTAGCGGTGTGTGAATGGAAAGTCCAGCGTAAAATTTACCCGATTTTCTTTACTAGCGCTTTGACATAATTTAACGACATGATATCATAAGCTAACTGTTTATTCATCTGTTTAATCACTAAAACAGAAAGGCAATCTATCAAACGAGCGTTAAAGAAGATGTACAAGGTTCTGAATTAGCCTTCGTTCTACTGTTAAAAAATAAAATATGTTGCAGTCTCAACAGCTGATGTTTGTTTGCAACGCTTGTGAGCATTCTTTTTCTTTTTTTTCTTTGCATTCACGGGCTGTTACATCCAGGGGAAAGTTCTGGTTGTTCGTCCACAGCTGGTCTCTTAGTCTCGTTCCAGGACTTGAGTTTTACATGCATGCCAGTTTTACAGATGTGGTCTTTTATATTCAGACCAATGGTTCTTCGCTTCTCAAGCAGATGCACCGGGAGTTTGCAGGAAACATCTTTAATCAGTTAACTATTACGACATTTATTCTAGGGAACATTTGATCTTTTTTTCCGTACCCACCCTGCCCCCCTGCCAACAATAGGGTTCTGAGATCCCCACGGGGATTATATGCGGATTAGTCTTCAGTAATATCATATGGCGAGGTCCCATAGAAATATATATATATATATATATATATATATATATATATATATATATATATATATATATATACATACACACACATACACACACACTTATATATATATATATATATATATATATATATATATATATATATATATATATGTGTGTGTGTGTGTATGCATATGTATATATATATATCGAAGTATGTTATTTAATAGTTGCGAACGCGTTTCGCGATGCCGACCCGATCCCAGATGACAGGCGATTTGAAAGGTGACCTTCTTCTTCTTCTGCGTTCGACATCAGTCATGCTAGACATTGAGTCCCGTCTGGGTCACGAATAGGATTGTGCGTTTAAGGTCGCCACCGGTCCCCCATAGCTTCTCTCGCAATGTGGCTCCATTGGGCCAGATCCACAGTCTTTGCTGGGAGGGGTTAGGGCAGTACTGTAGTATATGCCCAAGGGTCTGTCTTTCTTCTCCACAATCACAGGCAGCAGATTCTTTTATGCCTATCCTGTACAGGTGTGCTCGAAGACCACAGTGTCCAGTCCGAAGTCTAAAAATTGTTGTTTGTTCTTTCCTGTTGAGTTTGTTTATGTTGTCCCTCTCTGGTCTGTAATCTCCATTCTGCCTTCGCCACTCCCGTTTGAAAGACTGCTTTAGCGCTGTTTTGGTTTACTTGTAGCTGTGTGGTGGATGAGGTTGTGGAAGATTACTCCTAGCTTTTGCCAACTCATCTGCTCTCTCATTTCCTTGAATACCACAGTGGGCTGGTATCCACTGCAAGATCCGTTCTGCTTCCTTGGAGAGTACCCAATGTTGGTCCTTAGATCTGCAGTTAGTTTGTCTTGTTTTTTGCTTGAAAGGTGACCGTCTTTCATTGGTACAGAAAATGCTATCGATTGTCGACCATTCGGAGGTAACAACAAACTACTGACTGTAATTTTGCCTACAGAAATCGCAATAAAAAAAAATACTGTGGCTGGTTCAACAACAACATGTAAAGGATACGCAGCTAACTTTATATCTATATATCTATTTATAAATGTGTGTGTATGTCTGTGTGTGTATTGATGCCGCGGAAAACGAACCTTAGGGCCAAATCCTCAGTGTTCTATTTCTTTCGGGGTCCGTTTGAGTCTTATAAGTCACTGACGGACTAACACTTTAAATTGGTTCTTTTCAAAATGAACTGAACGTAACAATTTACTCCAGCTCTCTTTATCTGCAGGGACTACTTATATTCATGACCATGTTATGCTGTCAGCATTCATCGCAAAAGTGCTCCAGAAAGGTGATACCCCTACGAAAGCTACCGATTGAGCAGTACAGAAAGAAGTACAAAGAAAATCTGCGTAAGCTAGGTCAACCTACACCATCTCTTGAATTAGCCAACAAAACAGCATGTGCACCACAATGCACCACCTGTGGAACTCGAGCCTTACATGGCGACGTTCACGTCATTATAAATGGGCAGAACGCGCCTGCAAAGCACCATCCCTGGCAGGTATATGTGAGAGCCGCCAGGCTATCCCGTGGAGGCGTTCTCATTGGACCCAAGTGGATCTTAACTGCCGCTCACTGTATAGCAAGAACAACATACATTATGTTAGGGGACACAAGTATTGCAAACCCATCCCCACAGCGGGTTTACCGATGGACAGTCAAAGACATTGCCCACGAAGACTTCGGTGACCTTAAAAACGACATCGGGTTAATAAAAATGAAGGCACCGGTCCTTTACAACGAGTACATTCGGCCGATTTGTTTACCGCCACCAGATATCGACTTTACAACCTCCGAGGAATGCTTTGTCACTGGATGGGGGTACATAGATTACGATTTGAGAATAAAGTCGGACCAGCTTCAACAAGTTAGAGTCCGGGTAATGAGCCATGAGAGCTGCTATCGAATGTGGTCAGCTGTTCATATTATGGGGCCAGGAAATGTGTGCACTGTTTTAAACGTGACATCCCCCTCATTCCGGGGCCTGTTCGGGAGATTCAGGAGGACCTTTAGTATGTCGCCATGGAGACAAGTACTATCTGGTAGGAATTACCAGCCTAGTTCAAAATGAGTGTCGAAAGACGTACTTGCCTGATTTGTTCACCAGAGTGGCTTATTTCAATAACTGGATTGAGGATCAAATGCAGACATATAGTGATGACTAAAGATACCTGTTACTTTACACGACAATTTCCCAGATACCTGCTAAACTGTTAAGCCAGAGCCTGGGCTGGATTAAGACTTGCCGAGGCCCTAAGATATATAAAGCTACGAGGCACCTAGCCTTTTAATTTACACCAGCTTATCTATAAAACACTGAAGTATATCAAGTAACACAAGCCGGAAGTTGACTCGTCCCAATCTCATTAGTATATCCACTCAGGTCGGCTACAACCAGTTATAATAAATAATAACCTGAGAGAAAGTACACAAAATAACAGACACAATTAGAACATTTCTGAACAACTGATTATATATATATATATATATATATATATATATATATATATATATATATATATATATATATATATATATATATATATATTTATTATTTATTTATATATATATATATATATATATAAAAAAATCGCATTTGATTAGATAATGAAATTGTTTAGGTCCATGCAGATTGGCAGTCCCTCTGCTGTAGCTTATATGGCCTATGTCTCAATCCAACACTTATCAGAGACTAAAAGACAGAGATTATGTAATTTTTTTCTCCTACAGAAGCAACATTATATCATTGATTTAACTGCTAAATTGCATCATAGATTTGAGATGTTTCCCACAGTATACTATCGCTGCCAGGCACCTACTCCTTTCATCGTTTCCCTTACAACTGCTACATTTGATCTGTATGTGTATGTGTTTGCTACATTATATCTGTATGTATGTGTGTTTGTGTTTGCGTGTGTGTGTTTGACTGCAACATTATATCACAGTTTACAGATGCTGGCTATACCTGCTAATTGCATCATTTTTTGCAACATGTAACGAGTTCTAGTTTAAGTGGCAGGGGTGTCAGCTTGCTGCGACGTTTTATTACGACAACGCTCTTACCGACGACCACGCGTGCTATACATTACAAGATGCCAGCGCTTTTAACAACCCCATAACATCTGTAATTTGCCCTAACCCCAACCCCCTACCTCACACACTGAACTTAGGACCCACGAGAGAGTGCATTCTGCGTCCTATGGTTTCAGACTTCTTAACATTTTGCCGTGGCCCGCAAAACGCTGTGTTGCTGCAGACACTGCCGTCCTCGAGCCTGCGAACAACTGGAACAAACTCATTTACTAATGAAAATCTTCGACAGCTGTCCTAAACCAACCAACTAACATAAATTCTACTTACGAATGAGAACACAATGTGGGCGGCCGCTGCTTACAGAAGAACGATTAGCACGCAACGCAGAAAGCTTTTAAATGCAACAGTACACCGGGACACCCCTCTAACATTAACCAACGTTGACCAGCCCGAGCAAGCATCAATGAAAAGTCAGCTAGTGTGTAGATGGGCCTGAGTTCGATATTAGTAATCATAATTCCCTAACACCTCCTACATTATGTCATAGCCAATTTTCACTGCTACATCATGTCATAATTTCCAGATATCTGCTACAGTATATTATTGTTTCTAGATACCTGATAATTATACAATTCACTCCCTACAGCTGCTACATTATATCATATTTTTACGGATATTTTTTTTTAACTGCTACAATGTATCATAATGTTTTCTGAACTGATACATTATAATATAGAGAGTATTGGTATTATTTTTACTTCTACATTATATCGTAGTGTATATGGGTATTTGTACTGCTACATTATATCATAATGTGTATGTGTATTGTTTGCTAAACTGCTACATTATATCATAATGTGTATGTGTATTGTTTGCTAAACTGCTACATTATATCATAATGTGTATGTGTATTGTTTGCTAAACTGCTACATTATATCATAATGTGTATGTGTATTGTTTGCTAAACTGCTACATTATATCATAATGTGTATGTGTATTGTTTGCTTAACTGCTACATTATATCATAATGTGTATGTGTATTGTTTGCTAAACTGCTACATTATATCATAATGTGTATTGTTTGCTAAACTGCTACATTATATCATAATGTGTATGTGTATTTTTTGCTAAACTGCTACATTATATCAAATTGCTGTTGTTTTACTGCTACATTTTACCATAGTGTTTTATTTAATCGGATACATTATACCCTAGTGTGTGTGGATTCATTTTTGTTAACTGTCACATTATAACGTGGTTTCCAGAGGCTTGCTACAGTAGATTATAGCTGCCAGATACCTGCAATTATATCATTTTCCTCGAACACTTGCTACATTATATCCTAGTTTGTTTGAAAAGGGGGTGGGGTTTTATCTGCTTGTATGTGTGTGTGTTTGTGCATGTTTGTGTGTGTGTGTGTGTGTGTGTGTGTGTGTGTGTGTGTGTGTATGAAAGTGTGACATGCGAGGTGACTTGGATTAAAGTGAGGAAGACTTGCGCAGTGACGTCAACCTCACTCTCTTGCCTAAGTCATATTCGGGTCTAGTGGCAAGAAAGAGTCGGGACGACTGGAGATGTGTCTAGTTGCAGTGAATGACCTAGGGCGTCCTACGTGCCTCGCCATGTTTTGTTTTGTTTTTTGCGCTCCACAGCACTACTATTTGCTTTGCTAGTGTCGCCGTTTTTCCCGTTTAACTTCTTTTTCTTCTTCTTCGTTCACCGGCTGTGAATTCCGGCGAAAGGTCCCGGTTAATCGTTCGCTTGGACTTTTGGCTTTCACCTGGACCTGAGTTTTGCGTGTACAACTGTTTTGCTGTTTCCTGCCTCGCGGGCAGATGTACTCCTACTTCGAGGGAAGACGTCAGGCCTATTTCTAGGATGACTGTGGCCATTGTTTTGTGTGGGTCGAGTCGTTGCCTGATTTGTGTGGTGTCCTCTTTGTCGCCTTCTCCGCATGTGTTGCCCTCGGAGTACCCCTTTGGGGCAGCCCCTTGTGGAAGGGTTAGCCCTCAAGGGAAGGCAGGGGCAGATCATGGGCATTCCCCGCCATCCAAGGAGGCTTCCATGTGTGCAGAGCCGGCACATGGCGCTCTGGTTCTGGGCTCACCCAAGGAATCGTCACGTCCTGCACATGCCTGCTTAACCTCACAACCGTATTAGGCCTCCAGCTCGACAAGGGCTGCGCCCTCCGGAAATCAGCGGGGAGCAGCCCGCGGGTTCTGGACTTTTGTGACCACACGAATAGGTACATTCTTTTTCTTCGAACGTTCGATATCTTTGACGAGCCGTTAGCACGACAGAATTTAACATCCTGCGTCGGGCATATCGTTATCTGTTTGGTCCCAACACTCAGGCGAGTGGGGTCTTTGGGTGTGGACATTTGGACTTTTTCCCATTCAATACGATTTGTGATGGTCGGATTTTGAGCTTACTCGTGTGCCGTAGAATCTAGTTTTGTCGGACATTTAGGCTTAGCCAGCCAATGGGCTGTTGCTGTTGTGGTGTACCTCAGCGCGGTGACGACGACACTGAGGGTTAACAGAGGATGTACATGGGTAGAATCTTGCTGCGAGGCGCCACCCACAGGAGATGTTACTCCTCTGTGCTGCGGGTAAATCTCTAGGTCAAGGGTTGAGTCTCAGCAGAACAATTTTCTCTTCAGTCTGCAATCTTTTAACCAAGGGTTGTAATTTTAGTTGTACGTTTGGCAAGCACTTTGCTCATGTTCCTAATGAGTTTTGATAACCTTTTTCACCCATGCGTTTGGGGGCTGGCTGATGAGAGCCACAAGGACACATCACCTCTGGTGGCCGCCAAACTCCGAGATCCCCTGACAGCTCTGTTAATGCTCATTTGAGACATTATCCGTGGCGCACGACGAGGACGTGCTGTAGGGGTCTTGCGTGAGGTTCAGTAAAACCAGAACAGTGAGGGACTGGCGCCCGAGTGACGTACGGAGTATCTCCTTAACACATCATGTTGGACTTAACTTTCCCACACGCCTGTGACATAAATCACCTTGCCACTCCCGTTTAACTAATTTTGGTTTCCTCCGCGCATTCTGCCGACAGTAGTCTTTGAATGGTTGGATAGGCATATTCTAACTCACCGATGGTTAAAATAAAAATATTGGCTTTTGTCGGCCTGTCAGTTAACTGTTACATTATATCACATGTCTGTGTTTGTATGTGTGTATGTGTGTGTGTGTGTGTGTATGTGTGTGTGCGTGTGTGTGTTTTGTGTGTGTTTTAACTGCTAAATTAAATAATCGTGTGTTTTTACTGCTACATATTACGTGTTTTTATAGTGTGCGTGTGCATATCTTTTTGTCTACGGCTTCATTATATCATATTGTGTGGGCAGTTTTATATTTGTTGACTTCTACACTATATCGTTGTTTACATATGCTTACTACAGGAGATATCGCTTCCAGATACTTGCAATTATATCATATTTTTGTGGCACCTGCTAATTTATTTAAAAAAAATTTGTACTTAAAAATAAATTATGTTTGTCTATGTGTGTGTATGTGTGTGTGTGTGTGGGTGTGTGTGTGTCTTTGTGTATGTATGTGTGTGTGTGTGACTACCTCATTATATCATAGTGTGCGTGTGGTTTTTTAAATATTTTTTTTTTAATTTTATTTTTTCACTTCTACCTTATATCACAGTTTCTGGTTGCCCGCTACAGTATTTTATAGCTTAATATTGCTTATTAGTACTTACTCACTGTATCATTTATCCTACACCTGTTAAATTATATCATAGTATTTTTTTAACTTTAACATAGCTTTTGGATGTCTGCTACAACATAATATAGCTTTTAGATACTTGCTCCATATATCATATCTCGTGTACCTGCTACATTATATCATAGCTTTTGGATATCTGCTACAATATAATGAAGTTTCTAGATATTTGCTTAATTAATTACGTTTCGAGTACCTGCTACATTATATCACAGCTATTGGATATCTGCTACAGTTTAATATAGCTCCCACATACCTGCTCAATATATCACGTCTGCTATACCTGCTTGCTACACTATATCCTGCTACAGTATAATATAGCTTCCAGATACCTGCTCCATATGTCACATATCGTATACCTGCTACATTATATCATAGCTTTTGGATGTCTGCTACAGTATAATATAGCTTCCAGATACCTGCTCATTATATCACGTTTAGGATACCTGATAAATTATATCAGTTTCTATATGTCTGCAACGCTATACAGAAGACTTTTCAAATACCGGCTATTTTAGGCCATACTTTGAAAATTGCTTTTTATACGAATTGCAGAGTGCCACTTTAGGTGACATGGAAGACGCCGTGGTGTGGCTGCTAGACGCTCGTCTGTGGATCGAAAGGTCGTAGGTTCGTTCCCTGGCGAGCCTGACTCTTTTTTTTCAAAAATGACTGTAGCTCCCATGTCGACCCAACCTTGAGTTGGTGCCGGGTGCAGTCCTGGGAAGTAAACACGGCGGTGTGATGCTGACCCCATCACCCATCTTGTGCCGTTGGTCTATAAAATATATGTCTAGCCCTATATACACAATACGTCCATAAGGCGTGGAAAAAGGTCCTTTACTTTACTTTTACTTTAGGTTACATAGTTTTCAGATACCTGCCATACTACCTGTGTATGCCTCAAGTGTGTATAACTAGAACCCGGTTCTGAAACCTTAATTTTAGGGAAACATAATTTTCGTAGATTTGTGTCCACAGATAAAAACCGCACCAGTAGTGTCATTTAAGCAGTGAAAGATGGGCTGAGAAAGATCACGTTATAAATGTAAATTTACTTGTCTAGCAGTGTGTTGTGTGCAAGTGAATTTAAAGCCAGTTTTGGCTGGGCAAGGCGATTTTACGGAACAAAATGACCTAGTGGTTCGGCAGCTGACAACAATGGCGCAGTAACTTGCCGCCGCCTACCAAGAGAAACTGTGTTGGTTTAAAACACAGCCTCTAAAGTAACAGTAGACATACATCTACAGCATCAGAGAAATTTAAAAGGCAAATGAAACTCTCGCTTATTAACAAATTTGTTACATGTGGCATGCAAGCTTACCATCTCAAATATAAGCAGCACTTTATTTTTAATTAACTATTTTCTGTTCAAATACTGCGGCCTATACACAAATGGATACGGGAAATTATATAATTAATTTTGCATCTTTCCGTCTACTTCAGACGACAGTGTTATATTGTGCTCTGAGGAGACATGAGACTCACAGCCCATGGCGATGGGGTGTGACAAGCAAGACCCGATCGTGTGAAGAAAAGTCTTCCACAATTGTAGCATGGACTTTCAGGACCATTGATGTTATATTTATTCCGTTTCTTCTCAAACGCTCAACTCTCATCTTTTTTTTTTTTTTTTTTTTTTTTTTGCAGTCATATCTTTTTTCGCACTCATTTCCTTTCTGAATTGCCCTCTTCACGCAACACTGTCCATAACATTCTGTTCCCATGAGTCCACCTCAGTACCTGTATTATTTATGATGCACAAATAGTTTTTCCGTAGTAGAGGTCGGCCTCGACATCTTACCAGTTTTTACCATAAAGGATATCCTTATGGAATCTGTCATCCTCCATTCTCCAGGTGTGACCCAGCCACCTGAGTCTTCATAGACTGAGCATTGGGAAGTCTGTTGTAGTACCTGCTGTTTCCAGTATCTCAGTGTTTGTGATTTTGTCCTACCATTTAATGCCAATTATTATTTTTGGCATCGAATGTGAAAGCTATTTAGCCGTCTCTCCTGATGCGAGTAGGTTGATTCACAAAAGATTTTTTTGTTTTGTTTTTGTGAGCTTTCTGTGCTCCCAAACTCTTTTTGTCAATCTACTCATTGTTCTTGTTGACTTACCTATCCTGATGTTGATTTCTTGGTCCAGCGATAGTTTGCTATTCACTATCGAACCCAGATAGGTAAAATGGTCTACCGTCTCCAGCTCTTCACCGTCCATGTAGACTGCAGGTCTATCAGTAACACCTTGCCCCATAACGTTTGTCTTCTTTCTGCTGACTGTAAGTCCAAATTGGCAGCACGCATCAACAAAGGCAGACAGTAAACATGACAGCTCCTTCTCTGAGCGGGTGGTTATTGCGACATTATTTACAAACAGCAGCTCTCTGATAAGGACCTTTCTTATCCTGTTTTGACCCTTCAACCTGTGAGCATTGTAAAGGCTGCCTTTGGAATGGATGAATATATCACCCTCCTGACCTCCAAAGGCATGTTCCGAAAAAACTGAGAAGTAAATTACAGTTTGCGGAAACTTACATACTTTCCGTACGCCTGCAAAGTTGTGCGAGGCGGCTTCAAATGAAAAACTTCCAAATGTTATAGAAATAAACAATAACCTGACCACTGTCTTGTAACCTATTAATGTTGTTGCTAAGAATGTCAAGAGTGTTAATCCTCGCGATGCAGACAAAATGGTAATGACGGCCTCACTTTTGGGATGCACCAAAAATGCACACCCTCGTGTTATCCTGTTTTATTTATTAATTTTAAATAAAGGAAAATAGAGAAAACTAAAGAAATCTATCAGCAAATGAAGGTCCAATATTGTTATAAACGTCTGTCAGTCGAGCAAGTGTGTGCGTGAGCAGGGAATTTCAAAATTGCGTAACTTCTGGGATAAACTGTTGCTGACGAAGTCTGTGACAGAAGTCACGGCATTGTTCAAATCAAGAACAGGAAACAAATGACTGCACACACAAAAGAAAACTACATTGACATAACTACATTATAATATTACAATTTTATAATATAATATTATATAATGTATCACCGGGGCCCTGACGGGAAGCAAAAAGTAGTTGTACTGTACCCTACCAGACATGTCGTAAGAGGCGACTAAGTGTAGGGTTGTCGCTGATGTTGGCTACCTCTTCCTGATTAAACAACAGTTACAAAAACCAAAAGAAAAAATTATGAATAAAAAATGCAATAGGAGCTTTCATAGTACTAGGGAATTTGTGGAGATCAAAAGAAATTAGTTTAAAATATTACTTAACTAAAAACTTGTAATTCTAGTATCAGATCAGTACTGTAGAATGGAGCGGAAACATGCAAAACAACTAAGGCAGTTTACTAATTAACTACACAATTATTTAATTGGTGCCTGCGCAGAACAGAGGGGATTAAATGTATTGATGGAATCACTATTGAAGAGTTTTGGGAGAGAACTAAACAAGTTTCAGTGGACCAAGAGGTGAAGAAAAGACGCTTGCTATGGAAAGGATACCCGTTGAGAAAACTAAAGAACAATATAACTAGAATTTCTTTCCACAGGAACCCAAAGTGGCATAGGAATAAAGAAAAACCAGTGAACACATAGAGAAGGGATCTAGAGAGTGAGGTTACAAAGATGGGAATACAGGGGGAGAGATGCATGCGATAACAAACGATAGAATAACTTGGTGTGAGTTGTTTGATAGACAATTCTCCATTGGGGTTAGAGAAGCAGAAGATGAAAAATGTTCATATGGGATAATATCTGATACAATGAAGTTAATCCTCACGACCTTAACTTTTATTGTATTCAAATATTTTGTAAACACAAAAACAAAATATCAATGAACGATAAAATATGTCAAATATAACTTACATGCACTATTTACCTGCACTGTTTAGTTATCTTCCAGCCCTAATCTCATTCAAAACATCTGGCTTGCTATTTTTGACAATCCAAGAAATTCTAAAGACTCTTCAGTGAAACTACCTCTGCGAGATCTAAAGAAATGGTTTGGCTTGTTTACTAACTGGCCAGTATTCACAGCCATCTGTCATATTTTAGTGAAGAAAAGGAAATTTTGCGTTTACGTGTAGCATATATTTACATTTAAGAGCATACATTTTCTTTAAACTGTGACGGCTGGGAGCTATTTGATATTTATTGACAGTATTTAGTTTTTTCCAGCACTAACTTACCAGCATAGTATCACGTTTGAGAATGGAGGTGGAGGCAGCAATTGTAGCTTTTCTGATGGCTGGAGAGTAGCACAGCGCAGAATGTTGCAATTGCAGCAAACTAACAGAGAATATACTTTGAGACAGCTGTCTACCCTTACAGCGTCTTGCATAGCCTAACCCCTTTGTTACACACATGGACAAACACCACAGAACCACATATTTGGGCAACCGCCACACACACCACAAAAACACATATGTGGGCACACATCACACACATAGACACAAACTAATAGAACCACATATGTGGGCACACATCACAAACATGGACACACACCACAGAACCACATATGTGGGCAAGCGCCACACACATAGACACACACTAATAGAACCACATATGTAGCCACACATCACACACATGGACACATACCACAGAGCCATATACGTGGGCAAGCACCAAACACACAGACACACACTAATAGAACCACATATGTGGTCACACATCACACACATGGACACACATCACATAACCATATACGTGGGCAAGCGCCACACACATAGACACAAACTAATAGAACCACATATGTGGGCACACATTACACACATGGACACACACCACAGAACCACATATGTGGGCAAGCGCCACAAACATAGACACACACTAATAGAACCACATATGTGGGCACACATCACACACATGGACACACAACACAGAACCATATACGTGGGCAAGCGACACACACATAGGCATAAACTAACTGAACCACATATGTGACCACACATCACACACATGGACACACATAACATAACCACACATGTAGGCACACACTACACATATCGACTTGCGTCACATAAAAAATGTGGGCATGCCACACGCATGGAAACACACCAAAGAACCACACATGTGGACGAATACGACACACATGTACACACACCACAGAACCACACACGTAGACATATGTCACACACACACACCACAGAATCACACACATGGACACATGTCACACACACCAAAGAAACCTCACATGTGGACAAATGCCACACACATTGACACACACCACAGAACCACACATGTTGACAAATGACACACACACACACACAATTCCACACACCACAAAACCACACAGGTGGACAAATACCACACACATGGAAACACACCACAGAACCACACACGTGGTCATATGTCACACACACACCACAGAACCACACATGTGGACACATGTCACACACACACACCAAAGAAACCTCACATGTGGACAAATGCCACACACATTGACACACACCACAGAACCCCACATATGGACAAATGCCACACACACACAATTCCACACACCACAAAACCACACATGTGTACAAATACCACACACATGGAAACACACCACAGAACCACACACGTGGACATATGTCACACACACACACACCACAGAACCACACACGTGGACATGTGTCACACACACACCACAGAACCACACACGTGGACATATGTCACACAAATTTGTTTTGGTCTTTCTTTGAAGAAGAGCTGGCCACTTGCCAAGCCTGATGCTTGATGACCGCATTGTCATCACTTAAGCCTTTCATTAGTTTTGTTCCATTTATAACATCTAGTTAATATTTGGGAATGAACTTTTATTTTTTTATTTCTTACATGCCATTACAATTTGTTACTGCCTGTTTCTGGTTGTATTGCCACTTAAAAAAATATTTTGTTTTATCTTCTGCAATGTAATGTAACAAAAGAATTTAGATTTAAAAAAACATGTATTGAAAGTAATGTAAAACAAGGCTTGCTTCGGGATTTGCTGTGTCATGAAGCAATTTATGGCTTCTTTCATAAATACTTTTAAGATTACCGAACCCAAAAAAGTATGTACACATGCCCAATGCTGCACTGAGGACTCAAACTATAAAGGTACTATGATCGTTAAACTCAGCAACAAAAGAAAAGCCAAACTTTCTGTGGGAGCAATAGACATATATAGCTACAGTGTTAAATGAATTAGTGGGATTAAAGACTTGAAAGGATGCGTTGTAATTATATACAGGCTGCCCAAACAATGTATTGTACACAGAAGTAACTGCTGGATTATACTTTATCTCGTTCTTTACCTTCCTTTTAACGAGCAAATGCACAACTTCACAGTTAGTCATCAAGGATATACTGTGGAGTCTTGCTGCCCACGCGTTTCAACTAATTTGGGACTTTGGATAATATGTCCTGGTCGTGCCGGTGTTTTGGGAAATGAACAAGTAGACATACTGGCCGGTTCTGTACCACTTGGTTGTGAATTGATCTATGACATGCTGGATATTGTGAGGGCCCTTTGGAAACGAGTGAACAGTTTGGGGGTACAAATAGATCCTGACGATCTAAGGAGAATAGTCATCATCATCATGTAGCAGGTCCTTTGAAGAACGTCGCTCTCATCACAGTCTGCCTGAAAAAACTCGGTCTCTCGCCAGTTCTCTCGCCTCATGAACTTTCTTACTCAAGGAGTCACTTATATCATGTGCTCATTTTCGTGTTGGTCGGCCCCTGCCCCTCCTTGCTGGTACCATGCCTTCTGCTATAATTTTTTCCAATCCGTAGTGGCGCTTGATATGACCAAAATATTTCAGTTTTCGAGAAAGGATGCTGTTTATTAGCCAATCTTCTTTGATGTTTAGAGCTTTTAAGATGTCGATATTTCTCATCCTCTTTGTCCAAGATATACTGAGAATCTTTCTATAGCATTTCAGCTCAAAAGCCCCTATTCTCTTCTTATGAGAGATAGTCCACGACTCACATCCGTATGTAGCCACAGGGAAGATGCATGCTCTCAAAATTCTAATTTGTATTTCCTTGCTGGAGCTTAACCATAGACTTTTAAGGCTGTTCAATCTTTGCATTGCTATTGCCAAACTCCTTTTCATTTCTGTCGAACTGTCTCAATTGTTGTTTATTATAGAGCCTAGATATTCAAAGTTTGTGACATTTTCAATTTCTTCATCATTTATTGTTATTTTTGAGTGACAGACAGTTTTATCTGTGGACATTATTTTCGTTTTGTTTAAATTCAAGAACAGATTTTGATTGGGGAGAATGGTACTGCGGGGAATTACCAGGGGGATCTGGCAGACGCTCAACAGTCAAGGGAAAGGCGAGACGAATTTACAGTCAGACAGTTACTGGTACCCTGGAAATCTTCTTCTTCTTTCTTCTTGGCGTTCACCAGCTGTACACTCTGGCGGAAAGTTCTGGTTGATCGTCCACTACTGAACTGCAGTCCTTCTCCTGAACCCGAGTGTTGCGTGTGCATCAGTTTTACAGATCTCATTCCTCTCCGGCAGATGCACTCCGACTTCAAAGGAAGCTCCCCAATTAGTCGACTCTTACGACATGCTTTTGGGGAGGCAGTGGGTCTATTCTTGTTTTCCCCACAATGGGGCCCCGGAACCCACACGGGGGGTACCCTGGGAATCGAAACTCTTTCCTTGTTGCTGAAGATGGGGACAGAGCGCGTATGAGGGTGTCCTGAGTGCTGTGATGTCGATTATTTGATTCAACATTCAACATTTAGGACTTAAATCTTGAGTCCCTAAGAACGCATCATAGGTTCATAGGTTCCTACCTAGAAGCCTAGTGAACGTAAGATGCACCTATCCGACATCTCTCTTGACTACCCCTGGAGCCTTTGATGCTAAACCACCTTGGACTCAAAGAGTTAAACGATCAGATGTAATCTCTACAGTGAAGTGCGAATCAGAAGGTCTCTATCCAACAATTTCCAATGCAATGGTTAAGGATTCCCGGGCTGCTGTGAGTCTATCTCTCCTGGTTTTTTTAAATAATTGCACGATATATAAATTTAAAATAGCAAATATATGCTTTGAGAAATTCGATAACACTATATACCCCAATTATAACCCGGAGCATTAAACAAAATATTTATGAAAAATTATACTATTCTATCTCTTGATGTTGTTTCTCCCTCTTGTATTGCTGACTATCTCTTGTTCCTTGTTAAAACTTTCCATTCTGGATTTTGTAAACTTAAGGAACTTTGCTGCCATGATAGTGGCATACACAGAATTGCAGATGAGAGAGAGAGAGAGAGAGAGAGAGAGAGAGAGAGAGAGAGAGAGAGAGAGAGAGAGAGAGAGAAGGAGAGAGAGAAAATGTTAGTACACAGCTGAGCTGAATTATAATAGACCGCGAGAGATACCAAGAAGACGACGGGGGAAATAATGAATTTGCAGACCTGCAAACACTTGGAACCAAGTGGAAAGAGAAGGCCAGTCACAGAGATAAAGAAAAAGGTAAAGGTAAAGTCGGGAGATGTGAACCAGCGTCATTACACACGGTTATAAACCATAAGTGCTCTGCCACCAGTACGGACAGCTGATAAGAATTGTCCGCCTGTGTCGCCGTTCGCACGTAACTCTGTAGCTACAGTGACGTTCCTCCATTTACCCCAGAGTGTCAGCTCTGGTACCGATTTCGTAGAGGCTGGGTGAACCCCGGAAGCCGCCCGGTTTCGAACACCGGCCTTGGGCTGCAGCGAGTAGCAGCTGGATTTGAAAGCGAGCCTCTTATCGACTGTGCTAACGCCCCTCCCCCCACACACACACACACACAGATAAATGGAGGCGAGTGGGTACTTTAATAATATCTTACACCAAACAGGGAAAATCCATAAGTCACGGGACAGTCTAATATTTCAGGGGGTGGTAGATAGGCTGCATGCAGACGTGAGACCTAAGCTGCATGCTGTCGTGGGACCTAGGCTGCACTCTCTTGTGGGACGTAGGTGGTTTGGGGAGAGAGAGAGAGAGAGTTCTAGATGTTTTGGGGTTGTTAAAAGCATCAGAAAACCGGGAAAACCCAGTCTTGCCACCCTCTAAAATGTTTCACTGTCCTGTGACGTCATCTGGGATAGGAAATTATTAAAGCACCGGCGAGTGATATCTGTAACGGCGGTGGCGGAGGCATGTTGTTCAATAATCATTTTCGTTGATGTTCAGAACTCTTAAAATATCACAATTTTTTTTTTTTTTTTTTGACAGTTATAGTTTGTTGTGTATCCTTTACAGGGCGTCGCAGAACCAAGTACAGCATTTTTTTTTTTTTTTTTGGCTGTTGTGGTTTTTTTTTAGGCAAATTTATATCCAGTCTTTTGCTATTGCTTCTGGGGTGTCGGCTTCTAGATACCACTGTTGAAACCAACGCAAGGCGCAAGGCCCGCGGCTGGGATCGAACTCAGTACCCCGGCATTACGAAACTCGTTCTCAACGCCTAAGCCACAGACGCAGATAGTACTGCATTCTAATAATTGGTTCTTTAGCAAATTGAACTCTCCACCCCCTCCCCCCCCCCCCACTCTCTCTCTCTCTGTCTCTCTCTATATCTCTCTCTCTCTCTTTCTAGATTCATCAATACATCTCTTTCTAGATACATCATTTTATATATATATATAGTGATATATATATATATATATATATATATATATATATATATATATATATATATATATATATATATATATATATATATATATAGTGAGAGAGAGAGAGAGAGAGAGAGAGAGAGAGAGAGAGAGAGAGAGAGAGAGAGAGAGAGAGAATGTTTTTTCAAAATTAGGAATCGACATCACAGAACTCGGGACACCCCCATAAGCGCTCCGTCCCCATATTAAGCATCAAGCGAAGAGTTAAAATTCCGATGGTACCATTAACTGTCTGATTAGTATCCGTCTCGCCTTTCCCTCGAGTTTCGAGCGTCTGCCAGATCCCTTTGCAACTCGCAGCGCCATGCTCCTCAGACCGTAGTGATATATATCTATATAGTTAGAGAGAGAGAGAGAGAGAGAGAGAGAGAGAGAGAGAGAGAGAGAGAGAGAGAGAGAGAGAGAGAGAGAGAGAGAGAGAGAGAGAGAGAGAGATCAAATTGCTACATAACAGATTACTAGATATTATTATATTGCTATTTCGGTTCACGGATTATTAGCAAAAGGGAAAACAACACCCAGAACTCGAATATTGTTAGAAATTTACAATATTATCCTGTTTCAGGATTAGCTAGAAGACCAAAAATAAAACTGACGTCTCTATAATCTGTGACAAAGATAGCACTCCACTCATGATAAATGTAGCTGGCTCGACAACTCTGACAGGAAATAGAAGATTCCAAATATACGTGGTGTTCTACTTCATACTTCAATTGTTCGCTTTGAAAAAACAAGATAGTTGTGTATCATTACAAGACGTCAAGAGACAACCCAAGCTGTTGTTTTTTATTTGTGATTTTACTGATCAATCTTACCTTACCGTTGCTGGAATCACAGCAAAACGGGCTTTTGTTAAATCGTTTGTAACAGGATCGAATTCGGTATGTTGGAATTATAAATTTTAGTGTTCATAACTCCTAGTCGATCTTATCTCAAGGGTCCTCTTAGCATTAACTCGGGGGCCTCACGAGCATAGCAGCCCAATGTTTATCTGTGTAGTCAAGAGACTCGTATAAATAAACTTGGCATTACTGTTAGTGGTTGTTGCAGGTGCCCCAGCACACTAATTTGCCAAGGGGCCCACAAAGCTGCAAAGACGGCTCTGCGTAGGCTCACAGTAGGACAGTTGGTGGGGAGGGGGGTGTAGAGGGAGACCGAGAAAGAAGATGTTCTACCATTACCTGACTACACGAATCTCTAAATGGCGATGGAAAACTTGCTGCACATACAATCCCCAAGAGCTGCATGGCAGGGTCAAGCAATTTATAAGTTAGTTAGTCTTTCCTCTTGTGCCTGCTTCGAGCAGAGCGGCAAGCTTCGCTGGGAAGTTCACAGGTAGTGAACATACTTTGGATTTTTTCTCCAGGCTATGCCGGCGTAGTGGGTAATAAAAAAGCAGACATACTGGCTGGATTTGCTCCAATGGGTGGTGAATTGATACATGACACAGCAGATGTAGTCAAGGCCCTTTGGGAACAAGCAACGGAATTAGTAGAGAAAGAAGATTATTATGGCCTGGAGAGAATGAGGCACCTGGGTGTAACCAGAAGGTCTGGCCGGCTCACTACACTCAGAGGAAAGGCAAGACGGACGTAACTCTGTAGCTACAGCGATTTCACCAGATTGTGACCGTACCGGTCAGTATTGGAACTCTGCGCTGGCGGCTGAAGATGAAGCACGCAGCATGCATGGGAATACCCCGAGTGCTGTGACGTCAATTCTTGACTCAACTCAACCCAACTCAACTCCTCTTGTGGCTCAGGGGGCACATAGGTCAAAAGTCATAGCTCTCCATGTTTGGCGGTTCGTTGACACCTGCTTTAGACGTTGGATAATCATTAGGCCCATAGTTGAGCCTTCCTTGATGTTGGTTCTACGCAGAGTTTCTCTTGGTCTTCTCTGATTTCTTTTCCCTTCGGCTGTCTATATAAGGGCTTGATAGGGGACTCTTGTCTTGTCCATTCTGAGTGTATGGCCGATGTAATTCCAGCTGCACTATTTTATAAAATTCGATACAATTTCTTGCTTGGTCTCCTGTCTTATTTGGGTATTGGATCTGATCTGTCCGGTGGATATTTAGTATTCTTCTAAGGCATCTGTTTTCAAAATTGTATATTTATTATCAAGCCACTGTTGCTTTTCAACTCTCGCATCCATAAGTTAGTACTGGAATCACACAAGAGTTGAAGATCTTAAATTTTATGTTTTTGCTGAGTGTCTTTCACTTCCAGATGTTTGACAGTTTAAAAAATGCACTAGATGCCAGTGCGATTCTAAATGAAATTTCCGGCGTTGAATACCCTATAGATGTCATATTACGCCCTAGGTATCTAAAGCTGTCGACTTTTTCAAAAATGTGATTGTTTAGCTTGATCTCCTCTGAACTACTTACTGGTAAGATCAATAATTTTTGTTTTTGCTGTGGTAATTTGGAGACCAATTTGTCCTGATGTATTCTGGAGATGGTCTGTTTTCTCTTGGATATCTGAGTGTGTTGAACTCAAAAGAACTAAGTCGTCAGCAAAGTCATGGTCTGATAAAATCGTGTCAACCCATTTGATGCCCACGTTTGTGTTGTTTTTGTATTTCCGCATGACTCAATCGATTACTATTCCAAAGAGTATCGGCGATAATACACATCCTTGTTTCGATACTGTTTCCATTGGTAACCAGTTTTGTTGGAATATGTTAGTTAGTTAGTTAGTTAGTTAGGTTATCCTCATTGCACTCCGGACATGTCCATAGGTGCTCAGATCCTCCCCTCAGTATAAACCCCAACGTCCGATGGCTAATAGTACCAGTTCTATGTTGATTAACAGGTCTTCTGGCGTGTCTGGTGTGCGTCTCGTTTTTTGCTGTGCCGATCTTAATTCCCAAGTCTGCCATTCTGGCGAGTGATGTGGATTCACTGCCACCAAAGTCCTCTATCCTTCCCATTTCTCTGAGGGTATTGAT
The DNA here is from genome assembly GCA_905116865.2 of Candidula unifasciata. Lineage (NCBI taxonomy): Eukaryota > Metazoa > Mollusca > Gastropoda > Stylommatophora > Geomitridae > Candidula > Candidula unifasciata. Next base: position 406,549 of record CAJHNH020004035.1, on the reverse strand, counting down.
AATATCAGCATGATCCATAGGCTGACAGTCGGTAGTGATAGCGGATCCAGCCAACCTGTCAGCTCTTTTATTTCCATCGACGCCTGCGTGTCCCGGATCAAAAATAAAGGTGACTCCACGCACAGTGGACTTCTGTAATGATTCAAGCCATTGTCTTCGCACTGAACCTGCCTGAACCTGCCTGAACCCTCCGGATCATACTCATTGAATCACTAAGTGTACACACGCGGGTGTATTTTTGTGTTTCAAGCCAGGCAAACGCTTGCGTCACTGCCATCACCTCCATCGTCATGCTGCTGGTTGTCATGGAAAAGGCGCCGTTGGCTTCTTTGACTGTTCTGTCCCGCTGAGCGTGCTGTAAATGCCCATGCGCTTCTTCTTTGGCGTATAACGGATCCGTCTGTATAGATTATTGCATCTGCTTCGTCTGAATTTTCACCGATGAGAGCGTTGACCTCTGCATTAACAGCAACAGGGTTCTCTTCTCTACATCGCCTGTTGAGTGTGACAATGCAGGAAAATGTACAAATAAACGCCTGAGGCACAGGTATCCATTCTGCACCAGGTATGATGTCGGTTAGGCTGCATATTTGCCTAATAACATCTTCTGCCCGACCTAGCCTCGATTTCCCCCTCTTCAGTCTGTCGCCCTTTTCACTAAAAAGCGCTTGATGCAGTGGGTGTTCCTTATCAGCACATATTTTGAGATATGCCCGAGCCCTCCACATCCTGATCCTTTGGTTCATTGTTGTAAAGTCAAGTAGATACCTCATTGCTCCACAGGATGTGTCTCTTGTACATGTCTCTTGTTGGAATATGTTCTTACACTGCAACGTGTTTCACTGTATAAAGATTGTTTAATGTTGATAATTTTCAATCCCAATTTATTACTACTAAAATCTATACATAGAGAGGTAAAGAATACTCATGGCATCTTTGAAGTAGTTTTCACTAAATATAAACTCGAGAAGCACAATCAATGATTGGTACACTAAGGAAACAATATATCCACCATCTTAGCGAAACAAAATTAGAGCAATTGTCTAATTATTCACAGTACAATTTACACCCAAATCAAAGCAAAATGTGAAACATTACAAATTTAATTTTGGTCACTTAAACCACTACAAGATATATATATATATATATATATATATATATATATATATATATATATATATATATATATATATATATATATATATATATATATATATATATACTCGAGGAACACTATATAAATCCTAATTTTAACCCTGATAATAGAATGGAATATTTTTTTAAAAACTATTACTACTACTAGATGTTGCACAGTTTGACATCATGGCATGGAAGATTGTCTCAAAACTGATTGAAAGTACGCGAGACAGAAGACTGTGCATAGACAGCTTGTATAGAATTAATTGAAAGTACACGAGACAGAAGACTGTGCACATACAGTGTGTATAGAATTAATTGAAAGTACACGAGACAGATGGTTGTGGATAGACCACACCATACCTGAGCAACAGATAGGTCTTGCCTTGCAGGGAAAATAATTGTCAAGTTCAACCAGTATCTCCGAAGAGGAAGCATTAGGTTATAATTATGACTAAGTTACGTAGGCCATATAAAATGTCTTAACATTGTACGCCACCAAGAGTCCTGAAAAGGGATTCTTGCTGTTTTGATGCGATCAAAGAAGACAGACCCAAATACTGTCCCGACCAACAACTAGATCTTCTACTGGGGAGCCAGTGAAGCAACAGATTTTAATAATCAGGTCTTAGAAATATTGAATACCAGAGAGCACCACAAGACAGCCAACTTTTCTGAGTCGATGACAGCTCCCATTTTTGCACACCAGTCAGTCACTTTGTTAACAGTTGCTTGCAGCTCTTGGGCTATCCGTTGTCTATCATTCCCTTGCCTGTATTCAAGATCATCATCATCAAATGTCAATATCCTTCCAACACCTGGTGCTTCAAGTTCTGTAATATTGCTTGTATTCGCGTTGAAAAGCACTAGGAAAACTGCAGAACCCTTGGGTAGTCCCAGGCTACTATATTACATAGTTCTGATATCAATGTACCCAAGCGAAGGGCAACCATATGTGAATGGACCGCTATTCCATTCCTAAGCCATCGACAAATCCCCTTCTCCGTGAGTTTAGATATCAAAATATCATATCTGACTGTATTGTAGGCATCCTCAAGATTAACTGAGGCCACAACTGCCTTCTGACGCTTCTGGAACCCTTCATAAACATCAGAAGCAAAAGTAACTGCACTAGACCAGGTATCTCCGTGGCCGGTAACTACCCAAACCTTTTGTCAGGAGCTCTTTCATTTCGAAACACATTTGTAGTTTAACAGCGAAAATATTCTCTAGCACCTTGTCATTTTTGTATGGTAATAATCCTGAAACCGCTGAGTCTGCAATGATCTTTACCTGGTTTCGGAAGGGGCAATAATGTAGCTGTGTACCTCAGGTAGCTGTGTACCCAATCATTGGGGTACTGACGCTGTTCTGAAGCTCTGGTTAAAGTGAAATGCCCACTCCCTAATGTCTTCATCACTCAAGCTCTTCATGTGGGCATACATGACACCGTCTGCCACCTGCGCAGTGTCTATTGCTTTTTTGTAATAAATATTTTATATCCTCTACACTAATGATAACTTCAAAATAATTATCAATTATAGTATTAGACAGATTATCTTTAACTGAATTCTAAGCTCCTTATCATTATGATTTGTTTGGGCTATAAATCTCTTCAAAAATGCTTCCCCTTTCTCTGTGTCTGTTGTATTGGCATACCATTATCAGTGTATATAAGCGCTGTTGTGACAGGCCGATCCTTCCTTTGCATCTGTCTGTGCATTTTCCAAAACGTACCTAGTGATTTATCCCTTCCCATTTCGCTCATAAATGTTCCCATTTAAAGTGCGCAACATGGGGCGGAAACATGGAGAACAATTACGACAATTACTAATAAACCACAGACATTCTTTAACTGGTGCCCACGCAGAATAGAGGCAGTTGAATGTTATGATAAAATCAGTAATATAGAGCTTTGGGAGAGAACTAAGCAAGCTGCAGTGGACCAAGAGATGATGGAAAGACGCTGGCGTTTGATAGCACATACACTGAGAAAACCGGAAAAACAATATAACTAGAATAAAGAGAGGTCGGAAAAAAAAAAAAAAACCACGGACAAAGGAGCTGGAGACACGAAGCTATGATAGCATAAGGAGGACTTGGCGAGAGTTGGTTGAGGGCCTATGCTCCATTAGGCGCTAGAAAAGCAGAAGAAGAAGGTGCGCAGTAATTATTACATCATCGTCGTGTTGCAGATTCTTTGCAACATCGCTCTGAACAGAGCCTGAAGGGAAACAGGAGCCAGGAGAGGGGGTGGGTGGGTAAGGGTTATGTACTTTCCTACCAAATGTGTCACTTATATCATGCGCCCATCTGTGTGCTGGTCGGCCCCTGCCCCTCTTTACTAACACAATGCCTTCTGCTACATTTTTTTTAATCTTCTGTGGCGCTAGATTTGGCCACATTATTTCAGTTTCTGCCACATGATGTTACATACCAGTCTTCCTTGATGCTCCGATCTTTTAGGATGTCAGTATTTATTTTCTTCTTGATCCTTCGGACCATCAAGAAAAGATATCAAACCGAACGAAAAGTGTATTAGCAAGCTTCACAATACAACAAATACAAACAGAACGTGAACGTTGCCTTCATCGGCACATACAAATCAAACAAAACTACACAAATACATAAAGTCAACTAGCTGGTATCTCGAAGCAGCCGGGTCGATGGATTCTCACCAGAATCGGACCATCAAAGAAGATTAGTTAATAAACTTCATCTTGTCTCATGAACTGACATATTTTAGCTCTATTTACTGCGTGGTAAATACATTTAAAATGTGTGCGGGAGGCTAGAATTGACCGATTGCTCCCCAGCAAGCATGTTGTAAGAGTTGACTAATTAGGGATGTTTCATATGAAGTCGGAGTGCATCTGTGTGAGAGGCAATATACCGACAGTCTGCATACCGAAACAAGTCAGATCTGTAAAACGGATGTGCACGAAAAAAAAAAAGTTATGGAATAAGACTTAAGTCCAGAAGTGGATAAACAATTAAAACTTTCGGCCAAAGTTTACATCTAGTGAAAGAGAAGAAAAAGAAGAAGCCAAGAGAGAGAGAGAGAGAGAGAGAGAGAGAGAGAGAGAGAGAGAGAGGGAGGGAGAGAGAGAGAGAGAGAGAGAGAGAGAAAGAGAGAGATAGAGAGAGAGAGAGTTGGGTTTGAGCCCAATGGTAAAGACTGTGAGGCCCATCCCCCTAAAAATTGGCTGGGGGAGTTGCCCCCCCCCCCTCTCCCCTACTTTTTCCTCCTGACTCCTGCGCCCTTGCTTGTGAAACATTTTAAAAACAAAGACGTCTTTTATTGTTCAAGTATAAATATCAGTGCGTCAAAGTTATCCTTTCTAATAAAACAATATAAAGTCACTGTTGTTCCAAGGATCCGATCTGCAATTATTGTTTGTATTGAGACTTGTTTCAACAGTCAACTGTTTCAACAACAAGCAAACAAAAGTCGATGTGATGAAAGCGAATCCGTAGACATGAGAATATATTTTTATTGTGTGTGGACAAAAAGACAAAAGAATATGTAGACACAGATCTGTACATATGTACATTTGGAAACACTTGTGCACTAGCTGTTAGGCATCCAGGCTGCCTGTTTTATTTAAGAAAATACTAGTTTTGTGAAGAACGAACGCGTTAAAAACTACACATTTGTGAACAAGTAAAACATTGGTAAGTTACATTCATCGTTATTATCTTCATAATCAGTATCATATGCGCTGCCGATAAGCGTAGACTGTCCTACCTCCCCATTTCACGCAATCACCAGAATCACTGATCAGGTCAATGCTTTTGTCTCACCTGATCCATATTGTTGTTTGTTTATCGCTAGTGCTGAGGACCACTCTTTCTTTCATCCGTCATAAATTGATTGTTTGTGAGTCCGGAGGTCAAGAAAAATCAGGTATCTATCTCTTTGTCTGTCTGTTGCTGTTTCTCTGTCAATCTTGTAAGTAATTGCCAAGTTCTCAAAGTTAATTGCTTCTTTTATAGTCGTAACATTCTGTACTCTAGTCCTATCATCATCATCATTATCCCGTAACACTACGTGTCGTTGGGTCACCAGTTTCTGTTGACTGTCTGATCAGCTCTTTCCACCTTTAGAGGTCAGTTGCGATGGACTTCATAGTTGCATGCCTGAGGCCTGTCCAGTCAGTCAGGTTCTGTAACTAGGTCTTTCTTGGAATGCCTCTTCTCCTCTTTCCCTCTTACTGAGCCCTGCAGTATTCTTTTTAAAAGGCCGTTAGATCTTATTACATGTCCATACCATTGCATTTTTCGTCTGTCTTGTCCACCGTAGTTAAAAGAGGTTTATAGTAGCCAATGTGCTGTATAATTTTATGGCGAAACTCTTCGTTTGTAACGTGGTACTCTAGTCCTAAGCCTGTACCTAATTTTCCTTAACCAGTTTACGGACTCGGACTTCAGTTTGAAAAGAACGGAGCACTAATGGTTTACTACCCGTGTGTCATGATGTTGATCCGTTGTTCAAACAAACCTCAAACCAGTTTACGGCTTCCATCTGTCTCCTTTTTTTTTTTTTAATCAGCCAATAATATTATCTACATTATTTTCAAAAACCACAACTCAGCTGCGAGTAAATGCTTTTGAGCTTTTCTGCTACTGTCCATGTATGTCTAAGCTGCATACAACACAGGTCGTTTTTTGCTCTTATATAAAATAGCTGGCCATTTGGGAACAGCGAAATCAGCAGAGAAACAAGAGAATGAGACATCTGCGTGTAACCAGAGGGTCTGGACGGCTATCTCCACTCAGAGGAAAGGCAAGACGGACATATAACCAGATTGTGACAGGTACCATCAGTACTGGAACTCTGCACTGGCTGCTGAAGATGAGGACGGAGCATGCATAGGAATGCCCTGAGTATTTTAACGTGAACTATTGACTCAACTCAACTCAGCATTTAAAACTGACAATGCATCTGACATACTTTACAATTCACCCATTTATCAAACAAGTCTTATGACTTACGTGGTCCTATTGTGAGCAAATATACTAAATTACAATCAAGGCATTCTTGATAAGGAAACAGTATACCCACAATGTTAATGACACAATGTTAGTAAGATTGACTAGTTTTTTCATAATACAATGTCTGTCATAACCACAAGTCAAATCAAAGCGAAGCGTGGAACGTTACAAATTACATATTGATTACTTAAATAAATACATGGTATTTAAGTATAAGATACAAAATATATACCACGAGAAACCTTAACACTATATAGTCCCGAACCAATTATAATCAGGAGGGTTAAAAAGGATATTTTTGAAAAATAATGCTACTTCTACAGAAGCCGCTTGTACACACCATGAATTAAAACATTAATTGAGCTGACAATACCCATGTCAGCAGACCACTCGTTGAACAAAGATCATCTTGATTTTCTGGACTTGTTTTGTAAGTACACAAGAGTCGAGGTAAGCATATGGTCTGGCTTACTCATTCCTGCTTTCTTCAGTCATTATAACCAATGTTCTTAAAAACAAAAAGATAAAAGTAAACCGTTTGCTGTGTGATGATTAATCCTTAATTATTAATTAGTACTTCAGAGGTAAGTATGTGATCGTTCTCCTTATGAATTGATGTCGGTAGGATTAATACCTCAGAGATAAGAGTAAAGCATAGAACAAGAAAATCCAGTCATGGTGGACTGTATGCTATTCATAACCGTTTTGTCCAGAGTAGCCCTACTGTGCTAAATGGTTAAGTGCGGTTTCTTGGAACTGTTGCCGCTTGATTCTCATTATTCTGAGATTATTATGATATTCACATCGTCTTGCGGAACAAGGAGCATATTTAAAAGATTATATATAAAACTTTTCAAGTAACGACTTTCAGTATTTTACTAATTAGTTATTGTATTATGCTGGATTGATCTTTCTACGTAGTAGTTTACAGCTGTCTGTCTTTAGCATGTTATCTACTTCATGGATTTATTATCGGAGCCGCCGTGGTCTACGGCTAGATGCTTGCCTGCAGTTCGGGAAGGTGGTGAGTTCGAGTCCAAAAGGGGGCCAAACTTTTTTTTCAAAAACTACTTTGAGTGGGTACCAGGTAAGTCCTGGGAAGTAAAGGTGGCTAGCGTAATGCTGACTACACCACCTACCACTTGCCGTTTGATCTGTAAAATATAGGTCTAGCCCTATATACCTAATACGCCTAAAGGCATGGAAAAAGTTTCTTTACTTGAAAGGTTTTTTGCAGAAGCATTAAATTTGTGGTGTCCTTTCTGTTCGCATTTCTGATTGTTTTGTAAGTAATGGCGATCATCAGAGTTTGAATCCTTAGTAAAGTTATAGATTTCCCTTTTCACCTCTCAAAGGGGGTCCCAAGAGCTCACACAGTGAAATTCAGATTTTAATAAACATTACCGCTGTGTTACTCTGGCCTGCGAATCTGAAGGTCATGTATTCAAATCCACAGGGAGTCAGATTTTTGTTTTCAAACCTGACCTTGGCTGCCAGGTCCAAGCAGCCTTAAATGTAGCAGGTGAAGTCCTGGAAAGTATAGGCGGCCGGCATTATGTTGACCAAATCACCTATCATTGGTCGTTTAAAAATATGAAACTAGTCTCAATATGCCTGCTGCAACACTGGCGTTTCCTTTTTTTTTTAAAATTTTTTATACTTTTTTGTAGGACACTTCCATGAAACATCAGAAAACAAGTACTTCTTCTTCTCTTGGCGTTCACCAGCTGTACACTCTGGCGGAAAGTTCTGGTTGCTCGTCCACTACTGAACTGCAGTCCTGCTCCAGAACCTGAGTGTTGGGGGTGCATCAGTTTTACAGATCTCATTCTCTTGAAGACAGACTGTTGGTTCCTTGCCTCTCCGGCAGATGCACTCCGACTTCAAAGAAGCTCCCCAATTAGTCGACTCTTACGACATGCTTTTGGGGAGGCAGTGGGTCAATTCTCGTTTTCCCCACAATGGGAACCCGTAACCCACACAGGGGAAAACAAGTACTGAAATGTTACATCGAGCCTGTTCTGTTGAATGGCAGTGAATCATGGAATGTGAGCAAATAAATTAAGATGAGATTAGAGGTAACTTAGATGTGGTTCTTGAGAAAAATTTTGCAAATACCTTGGACTGCCAGAATAACTAACAATGATTGCCAGGAAAAAGCTAAGGAAAGTAGAACATTATTTGCAACAATGAGAAGGAGACAAATACAGTTCTTTGATTGTATGATTAGAAAAGGAGCACTGGAAAAATATTGTGACAATTGGAAAGATCACTGGTTGAAGAAGCAGAGCAGACCAAGAGAAAAGATGGTGGATGGCTTAAGACAGTGGCGTGGAGGAATATAAACAGTGGAACTGATCCAAAACACCAAAGACCGAGATCTGTTGAGATGCATGAACACCTACACCAGCTGGCAAGGTATTTGAGGATGATGATATTTGTTGGAAAAGTAATTAGCATATACAAGAATGATTGTAGTGATCAAGGTTTTGTTGATTCTTTTATTTGTTCCAGATTGTAGTCCATACTGACCAACTATAAACTAATCAATCCTCCCTGCAGCTAAACATAACCAAACACAAGAATGAAGATATGCTGCAAATCTTATATTTAGTTCTTGCATCAGCACCAGTAGTTTGTCAGGATATTACAGGTTGGTATTGTAATTCTCAGGGTATGCTGGAGTGTTGGGAAATGAACAGACAGACAGACTGGCTGTTTCAAGAATGAAGACATTCTACACAGTCTTATATTTAGTTCTTGCATCAGCACATGAAGACATTCTCGCACAGTCTTATATTTAGTTCTTGCATCAGCACATGAAGACATTCTCCACAATCTTATATTTAGTTCTTGCATCAGCACATGAAGACATTCTGCACAATCTTATATTTAGTTCTTGCATCAGCACATGAAGACATTCTCCACAATCTTATTTTGCACAGTCTTATATTTAGTTCTTGCATCAGCACATGAAGACATTCTCCACAATCTTATATTTAGTTCTTGCATCAGCACATGAAGACATTCTGCCACAATCTTATATTTAGTTCTTGCATCAGCACATGAAGACATTCTCCACAATCTTATATTTAGTTCTTGCATCAGCACATGAAGACATTTTGCACAGTCTTATATTTAGTTCTTGCATCAGCACATGAAGACATTCTCCACAATCTTATATTTAGTTCTTGCATCAGCACATGAAGACATTCTGCACAATCTTATATTTAGTTCTTGCATCAGCACATGAAGACATTTTGCACAGTCTTATATTTAGTTCTAGCATCAGCACATGAAGACATTCTCCACAATCTTATATTTAGTTCTTGCATCAGCACATGAAGACATTTTGCACAGTCTTATATTTAGTTCTAGCATCAGCACATAAAGACATTTTGCACAGTCTTATATTTAGTTCTAGCATCAGCACATGAAGACATTCTCCACAATCTTATATTTAGTTCTTGCATCAGCACATGAAGACATTCTGCACAATCTTATATTTAGTTCTTGCATCAGCACATGAAGACATTTTGCACAGTCTTATATTTAGTTCTTGCATCAGCACATGAAGACATTCTCCACAATCTTATATTTAGTTCTTGCATCAGCACATTAAGACATTCTCCACAATCTTATATTTAGTTCTTGCATCAGCACATGAAGACATTCTCCACAATCTTATATTTAGTTCTTGCATCAGCACATGAAGACATTCTCCACAATCTTATATTTAGTTGTTGCATCAGCACATGAAGACATTCTCCACAATCTTATATTTAGTTCTTGCATCAGCACATGAAGACATTCTCCACAGTCTTATATTTAGTTCTTACATCAGCACATGAAGACATTCTGCACAGTCTTATATTCAGTTCTTGCATCAGCACATGAAGACATTCTGCACAATCTTATATTTAGTTCTTGCATCAGCACATGAAGACATTCTCCACAGTCTTATATTTAGTTCTTGCATCAGCACATGAAGACATTCTCCACAATCTTATATTTAGTTCTTGCATCAGCACATGAAGACATTCTCCACAATCTTATATTTAGTTCTTGCATCAGCACATGAAGACATTCTCCACAGTCTTATATTTAGTTCTTGCATCAGCACATGAAGACATTCTCTACAGTCTTATATTTAGTTCTTGCATCAGCACATGAAGACATTCTCCACAATCTTATATTTAGTTCTTGCATCAGCACATGAAGACATTCTCCACAGTCTTATATTTAGTTCTTGCATCAGCACATGAAGACATTCTGCACAGTCTTATATTCAGTTCTTGCATCAGCACATGAAGACATTCTGCACAATCTTATATTTAGTTCTTGCATCAGCACATGAAGACATTCTCCACAGTCTTATATTTAGTTCTTGCATCAGCACATGAAGACATTCTCCACAATCTTATATTTAGTTCTTGCATCAGCACATGAAGACATTCTCCACAGTCTTATATTTAGTTCTTGCATCAGCACATGAAGACATTCTCCACAGTCTTATATTTAGTTCTTGCATCAGCACATGAAGACATTCTCCACAATCTTATATTTAGTTCTTGCATCAGCACATAAAGACATTCTCCACAGTCTTATATTTAGTTCTTGCATCAGCACATGGAGACATTCTCCACAATCTTATATTTAGTTCTTGCATCAGCACATGAAGACATTCTCCACAATCTTATATTTAGTTCTTGCATCAGCACATGAAGACATTCTGCACAGTCTTATATTTAGTTCTTGCATCAGCACATGAAGACATTCTGCACAGTCTTATATTTAGTTCTTGCATCAGCACATGAAGACATTCTCCACAATCTTATATTTAGTTCTTGCATCAGCACATGAAGACATTCTGCACAGTCTTATATTTAGTTCTAGCATCAGCACATGAAGACATTCTCCACAATCTTATATTTAGTTCTTGCATCAGCACATGAAGACATTCTCCACAATCTTATATTTAGTTCTTGCATCAGCACATGAAGACATTCTCCACAATCTTATATTTAGTTCTAGCATCAGCACATGAAGACATTCAAGATATTAAGGGTTGGTATAGTAACATTTTCTCCGGGGTCATGCTGGAGAGTTAGGAAATGAACAGACAGACTGACTGGCTGGTTCTGCACCAGTGGATAAGAATTTTGACCAGCTGGATGTGGTCTAGGCCCTTTTAGAGCAAGTGCACACACATGCAGTCACCCCCATAGTTTTACCATGCAGACACGTGCATGTAGGTCCTGACAGAGCCTGACTTCTTTAAAACAAAATTTAGCTTGTTTCCCAGGTTGACCCAGACTTAAATTAGTTAGTTATTCAGTTAGTCTTTTCTCTTAAGCCTAAGGCGGCACATAGGGCAGAAGTCAAAGCTCTCCAGGTTTGGCGGTTCGTTGCCACCTGATTTACGTCTTGGATGTTCATTATGCACATAGTTGAGCCTTCCTTGATGATGTTTCTACGCAGAGTCTCTCTTGGTCTTCCCAGTTTGCTTTTCCCTTCCAGAATCCACATTATAGGGATGTCTTGTCTTATTCATTCTGAGTGACTGGCCGATACCAGGTAAAGTCCTGGGAGGTAAAGATGGTGGTGTGATGATGACCACATCATCCATCAAGTGCCAGTTGGTCTATAAAATATAGATCTAGCCCTTTACGCCCTATACAATATGCACATTGCAGAGGCACTAATAGATCATCATAGTCTGGAGAGAGTTGTACAGCAAGGAGGGATTAGAGAATCTGGTTCACAATCTACACTTTAAGGAAAGCCAGATGGACATAAAACCACACTGCTACTGGCACTATTGGAATTTGCACTTTCCATTGACTGCTGAAGATGAGGACAAAGCAGGTATAGGGATGTCCCGAGTGATGTGATGTCATTTCTCAACACAGCTCAGTTCAGCTATGCCCGTTGCTATATGAAACATTGTACAACATGTGCAGCTGCACAGGGCTACACAATTTTAGTGGCAGCACAATTTTATAATAGGTTAGATGTATATCCTTTACAGGATGTTGCAAAACCAACACCTGCATTTTTTGCATGTTGTAGTTTTTTTAGGCAAATTTCTGTTCAGCTCATTTACTGGTCTGCTCTGCACCACTCGGTGGTGAATTTATGTATGATAAGCTAGTTATTGTGAGGGCCCTTTGGGAGAAAGCGAACAGTGGGGAGGCACAGATAGATCATAACAGTCTGAGAAAAATGGGGCTGCGAGGAGTTTCCAGGGGATCTGGCAGATGCTCAACACTCAGGAGAAGGGCGAGACCTCTATACAAAAAACAGTTATTGGTGCCATGGGAATTGGAACTATTGCTTGCTGCTGAAGTGGGAGACCGAGCACTTATGGGAGTATCTCAAGTGCTGTGATGTCATTTCTTATTTCAGTATTCAAAAATCAATATTCCGTTCAGTAGTTTTGAACAAAATGCCAAAGGCATCCCTAACAAAAGTCCTGTTGTATTGAAAAAGTTAAGTGTGCAATAATAATAATAATTGTACTTACTTCCTTAGTCACTTCTCTTCTACCTTGGGATGTATAGGTTTACTGGATTTCTGTATTAACAGTTTTCCTTTTTTGCCCTGTTACATTTCTGTCCCCTCTGTCAGTCAGGGACTGTCAGATTTTTCTTCCCAGGGAACCCTGTGTTGTCCGGATGAACTGATTCCCTAGTTCTTGATCTTCCATGCCTGCCGCTTTTAGGCGTATTGGGCATATAGTGCTTGATCTATATTTTATACACCAATAGTGGGTGAAGTAGTCAGCATCACACCGGCCACTTTTACTTCCTACGACTTTTACCTGTACCAGTTTAACTCTTTGAGTCCCAAAGAACACATCATACGTTCATATGTTACTGCCTAGAAGCCCAGTGAACGCATGATGCACTGATTTTACGTTTCCCTTGACTACCCCTTGGGCCTGTGATGCTAAACCCTCTTGGACTCAAAGAGTTAAATCTCAGTGGAAATGAAAACCAAGGTCATTGATGGAGGAAAAATCTGGCTCTGTACAGATTTGAACCAGTGACTTATGGATCCACAGGGCAAGCATCTAAGCAAAAGACATTTTTAAAATATAAATGAAAAGGATCCTTTTAATAAATGAATGTATTTTGAAATAAGTTTTTTGTGTTTGTTGAGTTACAGCATGTGAAGTACAATTAACAGAACAGAGTGGAGTAATTACATCCCCTGATTATCCGAGTGTTTACCCAAACAATGCATTCTGTAAATGGGTCATCACTGCAAAGGAAAATGAAATTATTGACCTCAGGTAAACATTCTTTCAATTAGTTTACCTCTTTAAATACCAGGAAGAAAAAATAGGGTCACCACTGAAGGACCATGAATGTTGAATGTTAAATGTTGAATAAAGAATCAACATCACAACACTGGGGACACTCCCATAAGTGCTCAGTCTCTAGCTTCAGCAGCAAGAGAAGAGTTCAAATTCTGATGGTTCCAGTAACCGTCTGATTGTATGTCTGTCTCATCTTTCCACTGAGTGTGGAGCGTCGACCAGATCCCCTGGTAACTCTTCGTAGCACCATTCTCCTTAGACCATAATGGTCTATCTGCACCTCCACACTGTTCACCCGCTCCCAAAGGGCCCTCACAATATCTAATTTGTTATACATCAATTCACCACTAAGTGGTGCAGAGCCAGCCAGTCTATCTGCCTGCTAATTTCCAAAGGATGCTAACTTCCCGGGACCTCTGAAGTGATGCTTGTCACTTTGCACGAAGCATGCCTATTTTCACCTTTCTCAACACGATCTGTGAGTCAGCTTAACTCTTTGAGTCCCAGGGGGTTTAGCATCACAGGCCTAAGGGGTAGTCAAAAGAAACGTAAAATTGGCGTATCTTGCGTTCATTGGGCTTTTAGGTAGGAATCTATAAACGTATGACACATTCCTTATGACTCAAAGAGTTAAGAACCATGAATAATAGTTCTAATCACAGTACATGCATGACATAACAGATGTGGTCAGAGCACTTTGGGAACAAGTAACACAGTCAGAAAAGAAACTAGATTATTATGGGCTGGAAAGAATGATGCACTTGGGTGTGACCAGAGGGTTCGGCAGGCACACTGCACTCAGAGATAAGGCAAGAATAAGGCAAGACGGGCATACAACCAGATTACGACTGGCACCATTAATATTGGAACTCTGCACTGGCTGCAGAGGATGGTGACGGAGCATGTATGGGAATTCCCCTTAGTGCTGTGATGTCAATTCTTAACTCAACTCAACTTAAAGTACTAGTGAAGTATTTCATGTAACATTAAAGAATCAAATGGTTTGGTCATATGGTCAGAATGCAACAATATTAGCCATCAGCTAGAGCAGCTGATGGGTGGTTGGAATAAAAGAGACGCTTGGTATATATTGTTGCGCATGTAAAATAATCTCTCGGCAGTTAGAAATGAAAAAGAGTAGTCTAATGGCACTGCCTGGGCAAAATTTGGAGTTAAAAATCTACCCAAAGTATTTAAGGATCCTCATCGGCACTACCAAGTTCATGCACTGTGCTGAGGTTCTTCGGACTCAGGCCTGAGTCAGAAGTAGAACGAAGACTCTTGAGTTACTACCCTTGTGCCATGATGTTGATTTGCTATCTAAATCTAAACCTAAAAAGAAAAACTCTCCTGGTACCGTGGAGATGAGCATTAGATGAATAAAGAAAGTAACAGCATTTTGAAATTTCACAAGTTTAATCCATTAAAACAAAACATACAATCACAGCTGATACAATAAAGTGATATCAAACCAAATAAGTAGAACAAGTCAACTTTACATTAACACAGTCATGAACAACAAAGGTAGGTAATTAAGTTGTACCCCACTAGTACATCACACAAGCGATAAACACCCAGTGACACAAAGTGCCACCATACTGATGAGGATCACCCTGGAGAGTCCAGGAAATCGCCTTCAGCCATTTGGCCATATTTATGGCCCGGCTATATTTAGGGCCCCCTGGCAAAAGCCAGGGTGGTGCTTCAAAAAAGCTAAAGATTGCATTCTACAAGGGAACGATAGTCCAACAAAGAATTTTGCAATTTGAATGCATTCATGGTCATATGACATAAATAGACAGTTACAAACATAAATAAACAAAACCTCTTAACTGAGGCTTTGTCTGAGAGAAAAAAACAATCCAAATGTCTAGTTGGTAGACATATTTAAAACATGTTTTGACACAGAAAATAGATACTAGCCCGAAAGATGTATTACAGGCAAGGACTGTAACTCAAAACATATTAGATAAAAATCTATTTTTGAAGTTGTCTCTTAGATGAGTCAGAGATAGTTAAGACTACAGTTGGTGCTGTATATTCAGAGGCAGTACGAGCTGAAAAAAGATTGAAAAGCAACTGCTGTGAAAGATATACAAAACATTTGTAAATGCGTAATTGTTACTATTTCATTTTATCAACAGGTTCACTGCCTTAGATCTTGAAGGCATCTCAAGTAAACAACCAGGCTCTGATACATGCCCAGACTACGTGAGAATTTATGATGGTCCAACTTTGACCTCTCCCCTCATTGCTGTCATGTGTAGGATCGAGTCCCAGCCACAACTAGAAAATGCTATCATTCGATCCACAAGAAATTCAATGCTAATCGTCTTCATGTCTGATTCGGGTGGACAAAGGCCTGGGTTTGTGGCACACTTCTGGTCTCATGGTAATTTTTACGTTTTTTGACTGATGAAAACAATTTTAAAAGTTAGTTGTGTGTTCTCTACAGGATGTTGCAGAACCAAACTCAGCATACTATTGCTGTTTGTGATTTCACTATGCAATTGTACATTCAGTAGTTTGCCATTGCTTCTAAATGGTTTACTTCCAATACCACTAAAATTAAAATCAGGAGATGTGAACCAACGTCACTTGCACATGGTTATAAACCATAAGGGCTCTGCAACTAGTACAGACAGCTGATAAGAAACTGTCCACCTGTGTCGCCGTCCGCACACAACTCGGTAGCTACAGCGATGTTTTTCCATTTATCCCATAGTGTTAGCTCTGGTACCCATTATCTAGAGGCTTGGTGAATCCTGGGAACCACCCTGTTTCGAACACCGGCAGTGGGCTGCAGCGAGTTCCAGCTGGATTTGTAAGAGAGTCTCCTATCGACTGCAAATACCACTGTTGATACCAAAGCAAGGCAGTCTGCTGTCATATTGTCCACAGCTGGGATCAACCCCTCACCATAGAATTATGAAGCATATTCACAACAGTTAAGCCATAGATGCCGACTTTTAGTTAACCATTTAATCCTTTGACTCAAGAGGTTTAGATAATATGATCTCTGCTCAACATTTTAAAGATTGTTATTCTGCACTTTTAGGATCATTATTTTCCAAAGTGGCAATCTCTGACTTTAATGGGTTGATGCACTCACCCAGAAGTCATGCCTGAAGAAACTATATTGGCTGTACACATTGCAATATGCAGGAGTGAACATTCTTCTTCTGCGTTTGACATCAGTAATACTAAACATTGAGTCCCGTCTGGGTCAAAAATAGGATTGTGCGTTTAAGGTCGCCACCGGTCCCCCATAGCTTCTCTCGCAATGTGGATCCCCTGGGCCAAATCCACAGTCTTTGCTGGGATAGGTAAGGGCAGTATTGCAGTATGTGCTCAGGGGTCTGTCTTTCTGCTCCACAATCACAGGCAGCAGATTCTTTTATGCCTATCCTGTACAGGTGTGCTCGAAGACCAGAGTGTCCAGTCCGAAGTCTAAAAATTGATGTTTGTTCTTTCCTGTTGAGTTTGTTTATGCTGTCCCTCTCTGGTCTGTAATCTCCATTCTGCCTTCTCCATTCCCGCTTGAAAGACTGCTTAAGCGCTGTTTTGGTTTCCTTGTAGCTGTGTGGTGGATGAGGTTGTGGAAGATTACTCCCAGCTTTTGCCAACTCATCTGCTCTCTCATTTCCCTGAATACCACAGTGGGCTGGTATCCAAGGAGTGAACAGAAATGAAAGAGATGACAGAATGGTCGTATCTGTAGTAGTTAGTGAAGGAAGAAGTATCGAGAAGGCATTATACTGAATGTGCTGCATTCTAGAGATGTTGAGACAAAGGAGTTAGAGATTATGAACCACCTATGGAAAATGGGTATTGAATAAGGACAATCATGCAGATTGCAAATGCTTGAGACTGCATAACATCTTGGCATATCAAGCAACTGAGCTTGCTCTGGCTCAGCTGCCAATCAAATGATGAGCTGCGATGCCTAGCGGCACAAGCAGATATGGACAAAATAAGAAGAGGAAGAATCATGCAGAAACCAGCAGCTGGGCAAAGAAAAAAGTATTTAACTAACTAAATAATTAACTATTCAATGAATAAAGTTACAAATGCGTTTTAACTTCAATAACTGAATATTGAAGAAGATTGGCTATTAACCCTTTCGCTGCTATGGACGAGATAACTCGTCTGCCCGGCAGACTGCTAAAGACGAGATAACTCGGCTGCAATTTTCTGTGCCCTCACTGCTAAGGACGAGATATCTCGTTCTGGACATTTTTTTACAGATTGCTAAGGACAGTAATTCTTAGGGGTGAAATAGCAATACACATTAACTTAATCTGATCAAACTGACCCGTTTACATACAATTAAAACCCTTATCAAGTGAGTTTAGGCGTATTTAGATGCATTTCACGTTATCCTGTTTCTTTGTTACCATAGAAGCATTGTCGGTGATCGGTAATTTTTTTGCCCTGAAATATATTTCTGGTTTTGCGTTAGTCTAATTTTTTTTTTTTTTAAATACAAAATAACAAGAACATTTGTTCAAATAAAGAAGAATTAATTGAGTTTCTTTCAAGGAGTAGTAGTAAGGATCACTTTGAAACGTGTGAGTTATATGAGCTGTGTTATCTTCGCGGCACGCCGGCGGACACGTGTACTTCTGGCTGTGAACAAGACTGACCAGTGACCATATGACCTAGCTATCTACATCGACTGGATTTGAAACGGATCCAAAATAATCACACACAAAAATCATCACGTACTGACGTGATGATTAATATTAATGTTAATTATATACTATACATCTGACATAAATGTGTTTGTCTATTAAAGTATACAATACTGGTCTTTTTTTCAGTTTATAGTATCATGTGAATTACTAGTGTAGTTGGTATCACGTCTGCCTTACAATCGAAAGGTCCAGCGTTCAACCCCTACGTGCCGTTTTTTTTTTTTTTTTTTAAATTAATTATTTTAAATGCAAATTTTAAATTTAAGCTGTTAGCATTTTCGGCAACAGATAACCAAAGTAATAATTAATTAAACATCCTGTCACGTGCGTTCAGGTGGATTTAGATGCTTTACACGTTATGTGAAGCGTGGTTGGTGTACTGTGCACATTCATTATATAAAGTTGTTGTGGGGGAAAAACACACCTGTTGCCGAATTTCACTTAATGTTAGTAAGAGAAATTCTGCATAAATATTGCAAGGAAAAGAGAAAAAGTGTAGGAGGACAAAAAAGTGAAGATCTGCCACTTCGTTTAGTACAAAGGCATTTCCCTTCAATAATAGAGTCCGTAACATCGCAGAAAAAATTCCCAACAAGAAAGTGTGTGGTATGCGCAAAAAGCAAAAAACGACCGAAAACCAGATACATGTGCAAGGAATGTGATTTGGCATTGTGTGTCGCACCTTGTTTTGAAATATTTCACACACAAAGATATTATTAATAATAATAAAAACCATGTATTTGCTTACTAAAGTGTTTTGTGTTTGCTTTGTAAGTTTGTAGTGTTTTCTTTTTGTTAATGAGTTTTCACGGCGTAGTAATAGCGCGTCTGACTTATCAGCGCAAAGTTCAACCACAGGCCTTCAACGATTTTTTATTTTAGGTGTACAATTTTTACCCCGTGCCGCAAGCGCGTCTTCTGCTTTTGAAGGTTAAAACGGTATTCAGCACAGGGGGAAAGATTAGCTTTCGCCTGGCTTAGCACAGTGGTTACGTTGGCTGGCGGAGGGCGCAGCAGCGAAAGGGTTAAAGATGATAAAATACAGAAAATTTAAATATTTTGGTCACTTGAAATGTCACGAAAGTTTATTGAGAACAATAATGGAGAAGTATATGCCTGGGAAGAGAGAAAGAGGAAGGCCAAAGAGAAGATGGGTGCAGGATGTGGCAGATGATCTCAAGATGGGTGTCTCGGACGCGGGACATCTTGCTTGTGATTGAGAAGTTTTCCGGGAGGTTGTTATGGGAGCAAGTTTCTGCAAAGGCCGGCTACTGACTGACTGACTGACTGACTGACTGACTGACTGACTAACTGACTGACTGACTGACTGACTGACTGACTGACTGACTGACTGAATGAATAAAGTAAAATAATTACTAACTTTTAATTAAATATTTAACCACTAATTAGGTAACTAATTAATGAACTAGCTAATTAAAATAGTAACCACACAAAAAACTAACTAACCAACTAAAACTTGTTCTTGATTCCATGCTAGTAACAGATAACTTTCCCATTTATTAGAATGCCCAGAGTTCACCTATGGAACAGAAAAATGCAATGTAACCTGCAACTGTGATAAAAGCAAGACAGCAAAATGCAACAACACAAATGGGGCTTGTATCTGCAAGAGTGGCTGGGGTTCACAAGACTGTTCACAGGATATTGATGAGTGTGTGAGTGGCACAGTAGAAACCTGCCCCCATCACTATCAGGAGTGTAAAAACACTGTAGGTAGCTTCCAGTGTCAGTGTAAGGCTGGGCTTATTCAAAACTCCTCCAGACAGTGTGAAGGTAAACATTTGTTTATCTTCCTGTCCAGATGTGTGTCCATTTGTTTGTGTATTTGTCCGTGCATGTATGCAAGCCTACCCATTTTTCTGTCTGTGTTCATATTCCTTTCTTACCTATTTGTATGTCCACAAACCGATCTGTCTGTCTATTTTCCACTGCTGCCCACACCCCCTTTTTTTCCCTCAATTGCACCGAGTACTCTCTCCCTCATCAAAACTTTTTTTTAAAGAAAGAAAATAGAAATTACACTTGTCTAATATGGTAAATGTTGCAATCATTGCCTGCACAGATATAGAGATATTCTGGTTTGCCAACTTTAGAACATGCAACATATGATTGGGTCATTATATTAGTGGTAATTTAAATAGTATTATTAAGGCTTTGAAAAATAGTTTTTTGGTTATCACATGCTAGAGATGTTTGTATTTTTTAAAGAAACGAAAGTAAAGCTTACTACTGTACTTGCAAATAACCAAGTGAGTCGGAAAAAAATAAATTAGAATAGCTGAGGTATTTAAATATAAACAAACTAGGAAATGAAAACTTTAAAATCAATTTTTGTCATCACCCCCCTCCCCTTTCCCATCCACTGACCACTGCTCTCTCCCTCTCCAAAGGATTTGAAAGGCATCACCTGACATTTTTTTTAAAACTGATCTTGACATCCCTGCACATCCGACTAAAATGGGGAGCAGCAATTGTAATGAGAAGTAAATTGGATCCAGTGTAATATTTACCACATCATCATTCAAGTAGCAGTACTAATACTACTACCACCACCACCACCACAATAACTAAAATAATGTCACTACTATCTGTTTTACCATCAGAGTAGACGGGAGGGGGGGGAGGGGGGGTTTGAGCCAGAGGATTTGACGCCTCACGGCTAGTGCTGTCGCCACAGACTGTTCAGGTTAGGATGTTAATTGTGCCCCCCACATAAAAACTCCATTGCCTTACTGAGGGTCGAACCCTGGTCTCCCATATGACAGCCCGATGTTGTAACCACCCGGCCAACCACAACAACTGCAACTGCCTATAGCACCCCTTTTTATGACAGGGAGTATATCATAGGCCGTCTTGAGCACCCAGGTCAAACCAGCCT
Source organism: Candidula unifasciata (assembly GCA_905116865.2). Classification (NCBI taxonomy): domain Eukaryota; kingdom Metazoa; phylum Mollusca; class Gastropoda; order Stylommatophora; family Geomitridae; genus Candidula; species Candidula unifasciata. Next base: position 385,497 of record CAJHNH020004035.1, on the reverse strand, counting down.
TAAATGGATTCCTGCAGGTGGTAAAGTCAAGGGAAGTAAAGGCAGCTGAGTGGCAGCAGATCTAAAAGATATAGGTCTAACCCTGTATACCAGAACACCTTAAGGTTGGAAAAGAGTCCCTTATTTGCGGTGGTCTAACTTTACCTTACTGGTGACTGAACCTGGGTTTCATATCATATGACAGCCCAACATTCTAACCATTCAATCAGCGGCTCCTCCTAGAAAATAGAAACCAGTGTTAATTTCTGTTTGAATGTGTATGTTTCAGTGGATCCTGGGGCTAGATGCCAACCAGGCAACACATGTTCCCATTTATGTGTGAAAGCTGCAGGTGCAGGTCAGATGGCACAGGAACACTGCTACTGTCCAGACAACATGAGGCTGGTGGGAAATACTTGCGAAGGTAAAGACGTGGGATTTTTCTATAGATACATAAAAGGATAAGTGGCCTATTGCTGCTGAACTAGAGATGCCTTACGCAAAAATGCATGTGCAACTGCTGATTTAACTACTGCTTTCATTGATGATATACTGCAGTTCTAGTGGCTGAATGTAAAAATGCTGAAATCCACGATCCAATGTCATCCTTTTCACCAAAATTCTTTATTAATCCTTTGTACTTTGTAAATTTAGGTTCTTCTTCTTTAGCTCTTTCCCTTTGTGCTGCCAGTTCTGCTTTGGATTCATTATCCATTTCTTTTGTTCTTATCTGTGCTTCAACCTTTTCTCTGTCTGAATTTATTTGTGCTGCTAACCGCTCCTGTTCAAGTTTTAACTCTTGTAATTTGATTTCTTTCTCATGGTCTAATTGCTGTTGTTTCATTGCTGCTTCATGCTGTAATTGCTTTTCTCTCAATTCTGCTTCTTGTTGTAATTGTTTATTTTTCATTGCTGCCTCTTGTAACTGTTTATCTCTCAGTGCTGCCTCGTGGGCGCGTGATAATGCCCGTTCTTCTCGATCCAATTGTTGTTGGACCCTTTGTGCTTCTTTAAGCTCTTTGTCCTCCTGTTCTCTTCCTTCACAGAACTTTCTCAATTCCTCTCCTGATAACCCTAACTGTTTTCCCAGATTTATGTATTCTGCTAGGTTTGACATTTTAAAACTGATTAACTCTTTAAGTCCCAGTGGGTTTGGCATCATAGGCCCAGGGGGTAGTAATGAAACTAATAAAATCGGCGCATCACGCGTTCATTGGGCTACTAGGTAGGAACCTATAAACGTATGATGCGTTCCTTTGGACTCAAAGAGTTAATGTAACTTACTACTTTTGAAACTGTTTAAATTTAAAATAAATCCCGTATTATTTATTTAATACCCCTTTTTAACTAATTAATTGCAATTTAATCTTATCCCCTATCAACTTTTATAATTTACTAATAAACAAAAAAAAATTATCTATTTTACTTTAATAGAATAATAGAATATCACAATCAAAGAACCTGAAACGAGAAAAAAGAAAGTATGTAAACAATATAATGAGTTAATTCTTTTTTCTTGGTCCTGGTGCTGGCTCCCTCGCTGTTCTGCTGTTGGAATGGACTGGATTAGGTTTGTGGCCCTTGATGCTCCGCGGCATGTCTTGACTATCTCTAGACACTCTCTTATGATCTTTGTAGAACACTGCTCTTGTCTTGTGTCGTGGTCTAAGTCTGTAGATGATCTTAAAAAACTACCATTAGTTTATGCTCATTTAGTAAATCAAATATGTCCAAAAGTCTTTATACCATGTAGTTTAACAATCTACGCTGAAGTTGACCAGTTTACACAGATCACTGTTGTCAAATGTTCACAGTTAGTGCATGTTAATGTCACTTTAATTTTCACCACAAATTGTTAACAAATGTTAAGATTCTCACTGAAACACTTTTCTTAAAGCGAATGTACGTAGTTTCACTTTACAAATTGAATAGTCTATCACGTTGATCACTGTTCATACTGTCTATCCATTATTATTTGTAAACATTTCGTGACGTAATCAATGTCGATGAACATCAATCCTTTCTTACCAACACACTAAACACTTGAACTCATTTATACTGACGTATTACACAACATTTAGTAGTACAAGTACTACTTCTGGTACTGACTGGACCCCGTTGTTGACTTGTCTTGACATGTGTTCTTGACATGAGGCATTCACTTGTGGCAAGTGTGTTGTCCTGTTGCCTCGAGTTAGCTGTTGCTGATGACCTCTTAGCTGCTACTGTGTTGTACTTGACTGATCAGCGCTTATGACCACTTTAATTCATAGCGTGGTGACCTTGAGCTCACTGTAATTGAGTACCGTCTTGGCCCATGGCGTTGCAGTATTTTTGCGGAGAAATCTAGTCCGAACGTGGTATCTGTGATTTAAGACCTCTCGTTTGACGGGAAAAAAACCCACGTCAAATAAGGTTCACACTATTCTGCTGACAATTTTCCGTCGTGAATTACCCACCACGAGGGTCAAAAGTTCAGCCTACACCGTCTCCTCAAGTGACGAACAACGATCCCATGTCACGGGATAAAACGTGTGAAATTTTTTAACGCGTGGAGTGATACGTTACCCAGTATACTCGCCGTGTTTCTACCAATTTTTCTCAGGCAAGCTTGTCAGTTTGAGAATGACCAGAGTCTGGAATTCAGTTGTCCCAATTTTACTTAATGCCCTTCGACAGCATGTCCTGGTCTTACATAATACATTTCTTTAAACTCCATCTTCCAACACACATAGTCACTCTCAGCTTACGGCTGCCAGTGTTTGCCTAAATTTTATGTGTGTCCACAATAACACTACTCCTAATGTACTGCCATAGTTAGAACAAGCTTCCAATGTAATTCATACTTAGAAATTACAATGCATTCACATCCCGGACGAGCTCCCAATGTAATGACTGCACTTGTGTCTACTGCAGTTGTGTCTAGAGGTTAGGTCACAGCTTAATCTAACAAGACTGCACTGCTCTCATCGGTCACACGACTTATAACGACGGTTGACACCAGCTGATACATTTCATCAGTTTATTATCACTGTAGCACAAGACACGAATCAACAATGATGTCCACTTACACCATTCGGGGCAATCTCAACTTGCTCACGCATTAATGCTCCAGACATGCTTCAGACGATGGACACTGGCATATTCATGGCTGGCTCAACAATCAAACGGTGTAACACTACAGCTGGCCTTCACTCTCATTCATTCGACTTTGATTCAGTTCCACGTGCTCTTCACTCTCGATTCATCTTCACAGATCCAGTTTCACATCCTTCCAGTCTGGGGCCCAGTCACCGAATCCTCCTGATTCTCAATCCCCCAGATCTCACACTTCATACGTGACTCACTCTTTCCTGTCGTTTCACCATATCACCGTGAAACCCATGCTCTCAGGGACTTCCCCAATTATGCCAATCATCCCCTGACGTTATCCCTATTTATAGCATCATTACAATAGTCATACATTTTACAGGTACTTTAAGCATTTCATGCATGAGTATGCTGTTAGCTTTGATGCTTCAATTACCCACGTCGCCACCATGTGGGATACAATTTTTCCATTTCGTTATTTTGAAGCCCCACTGCTGGGGACCGCAATATAGCCTGACGACTGAACCGGGTTTCTGGGACCTCTCCACGAGTGATCCTTATCCACATGGTGGCACTTTTTGTCACCGGGTGTTTATCGCTTTGAGTGATGTCCTGGTAGGGTAAAATTTAATACTGTTAGCTTTGCCAATATTGCAGTCTGCTTCAGTTTTTTTTTCCACAAGAAATAGTGAGGGGCATTTATTTATGGTTTTCGTTGGTCCATGAATGGAGTAATAAAAATGAGGTGTCCCATTTTCTGCCAAGTTAGAATTGCAACTAATTAACTAACTAACTAACTAACTAATACAATTTTTCTTCTAAGAGAAATGTATAAATATGTTGTTTTGATTTCTTAACCTTGTGTAAAAAGACACACATGTTAATTTGTTCATTTGAACAAAACAGCCAACATTTTACTTAGTATAAAATATAAAAATGATTCTGCTAATTTGATTCAAATATGCAAACAGTGGAGAATGAAGATTGAAAGCAGCAGCAAAATTCATATACGTTTAAATCACAATTAATTTAGGGCAACTTGTGGAATAATTGACAGTAGTGTATCTTTTCACCAAGCTATACCGGTGTGGTCGGTAATGAACAGGCAGACATATTGGCAGGATCTGCACCACTGGGTACATGACAAGGCAGATGTAGTCAAGGTCCTTTGGGAACAAGCAATGAAATCAGCACAGAAAGATGATTATTATGGCCTGGAGAGAATGAGGCACCTGGGTGTAACTAGAGGGTCTGGCCGGCTCACTACACTCAGAGGAAAGGCAAGACGGACATATAACCAGATTGTGACCTGTACCATTAGTATTGAAACTCTGCGCTGGCTGCTGAAGATAAGGACGGAGCATGCATGGGAATGCCCCGAGTGGTGTGATGTCAATTCTTGACTCAGCTCAACTCAACTCAGACAGTTGTGTTTGATGCATATACAGAGAATGGCAGATAACAGTGAGACACGAAAAACTGAGTAGACAAAAGATATAAGTGGAAGCAACGCACAAGCAGACTACAAAGACGGCAGAGAGATATATAAGGGCAGATCTACAAACACTTGGAGCTAGGAACTGGAAAGGGAAAGCTAATCACAGAGACGAATGGAGGTGGGTGAAATCTGCGGCAAACAACCTCAAGGATTTGGAATGCTGAATAACACTGTTCATTATTCACTTTACATATCATCCTCACATCGGACATGACCAAATGTGCTCCAGAAAGAAACTGGAGTACTTTTGGTCATGTCTCCAAGGTTTTTTTAGGCTAACAGCTCCCATCTCTGTTCTGGTTGATGTAACGATGGGCGGCTCCCTCATGGTTTTCCTGTCTCACCATTTGCCATAAGCCATGTGTACCTCATAGTCCAAACAGAATCCCTGACAATATTTGTACACTAAGCCCAATGCACCTCATAGTCCAAACAGAATCCCTGACAATATTTGTACACTAAGCCCAATGCACCTCATGGTCCGAGCAGAGTCTCTGACAATATTTGTACACTAAGCCCAATGCACCTCTGGTCCAAGCAGAGTCCTTGACAGTATTTTGCAACTTTTTTACTTGTGCTTTTGACTATATTATTGCAGCCTGCAGTAATTTAACCTTTGGCCAAGATTGTCGGCGGAATTGTTCATGTACAGCAAGCAACACAAAGTCTTGTAACTCCACCACTGGTGGCTGTGTGTGCTTACAAGGGTGGACATCTCCAGACTGCTCTAAAGACATTAATGAATGCACAGAACGGCTCCAAAATGTCTGCCCTAATCCTAAAGACATTTGTGTGAATCTGCCTGGAGGCTATGAGTGCAAACGTAAGCCACATTTCAAATTATTCAGATTATTTGTCCCTCATTTATCATACCCAAAGCTTTTTTTTCTGACAGAATGCAAAGATATGCAGTATCGACAGATGTTTTTTTTTTTTCAGAGTTATCATTTGTTTCAATACTATTGTAATAGACACTATGTGGTGAGCACCGTCTCCATTTGTAAACACATTTTGGGTAATACCTTCTTCTATTCTTTTTTCTTTCTTTCTTTCTTTTTTAATATTTTAAAAATAAAAAAAGCAAACGAAGCAACCATAATAACAGCTTATTTTGTAAAAGATTGTTAGACAACAGTTATATTTTGTAAAAGATTGTTAGATAACAGTTATAAAATGAAGGACCCTTTTCCACTCATTCAGACATGAGCGAATAGAGGGCTAGAACTATATTTTATAGACCAATCAGCTGTCAGTGGGTGCAATGATCAACATCTCACTGGCCACCTTTGCTTCACATGGCTAAACCTGGTGCCCATTTAAGGCTGGGCCAAACTGGCAGCCAAAATAATTTTTAAACATAGTCTGGCTCCATCTGGACCTGACCCTTGACCTGCTGTTCCCCAGGCAAGAGTTTGCCTGAAATAAACATAACATAATCTTTGACCTGTTAGGGTCAAGGTGATGTATTGATGGTCGCTCCCCGCTGCATCACTCTGATCAGACTGCGGTGATGGATTGTATTTACTTCTTCAAACTGTACATGTTCTCTCACAAGGGCCCCAACCACATCTGCCTTATCATTCATCAAATTCCCATCAGATGTCTTGCAGGACAGCAGAGCAAAGGAGGTGATATACATCTCCTGTTGGTAGATGAGGTGTCTTGGGGGCTAGCGGAGGAAAGGAGATGCCTTACATCTCCTATTGGTAGATGAGGTGTCTTAGAGGCTAGTGGAGAAAAGGAGGTGCCTTACATCTCCTGTTGTTAGGGTTTACCCTGCCCTGCTACCCGATAGTAAGGAGTCACGTTTGACATTGGCAGCAGGGAATAGGAATGGTTTTCATGAGATTTGCTTAAGGTAGACATAGACTTCCAAACTAAAATGGAGGACTAGGCACAGAAGAATGTTAAGCTTCGAAGTTACTTTTGCTACAGTTTCGTGATAATTCTACACGTGAGTAGCTAACTTATCGTGCTCGACTATTTCCATCAATGACAAACTGCACTTCTTCTATCTTGAGAATCAGCTGTACACACATGCCGTGATTGTAACAGGCTTACAGGGTATGTTAAGAAAGGTGAAGACAGGTATGCTTTATGCAGAGTGGAAAGCATCACTTCAGACATCCCAGGTAGTTGGCATCCTTTGGATTTTTTCTTCAGGTCATGCAGGTGTTTTAGGAAATTAGCATGCTGATAGACTGGCTGGCTCTGCACCACTTGGTGGTGAATTGATATATGACAAGCTAGACACTGTGAGGGCCCTTTGGGAACGAGTGAACAGTGCCGAGGCGCAGATAGATCATTACGGTCTTAGGAGACTGGCACTGTGAGGAGTTACCAGGGGATCTGGCCGACGCTCAGCACTCGGGGGAAGGATGGGAAGGATATACAATCAGACAGTTACTGGTATCATTGGAATAGGAACTCTTCGCTTGCTGCTGAAGATGGGGACGGAGCGCTTATGGGAGTGTCCCGAGTGCTGTGATGTTGATTCTGAATTCAACATTCAACAAACTGCATTTTTGGTGGTGTCTGTTAGCTTTGGCGCCTTTAGAAACTGCCATATGCATTTACTGTGTGCACATATTTCTGGAAATGAGATGCCTGAAAAAAGCCGCCAACTTAACCATCTGAGACAAAGTTAGAAATGATATTATCAGACAGACTGTAGGAACAACACCATGCATTGAGAAATGGACATTAAGTAAGAATGCAGCCAGAACAACTACCAATACAGGCGCTACACATGAAAGGATCTGAAGTTAAACAAGAGGCCGCCCAAGGAGAAGATGGATTGATGACATTAAAGGGTTTCTACATTGACATGGAATGACAGTAGCTTTTGCTGCCCATCAAGCAATAGATCGCCATTTAGTCAATTCTCTCTACTTTAACCTTTAACCTTTATATTGTTCAATTTTTTTTTTAATTCAGTAAAAATTAAACATAACGTATTTCATGCAACTAACCCACCCAGGTTTGTCTTTATAGTTACCTTATAACATTTAGGGACCCTACTATATCTGTATGGCGTCAGGCTGTCTGGGATTCGCTTCTTGAATGTTGAATGTTAAATGTTGAATGAGAATTGACATCACAGCACTCGGGACATTCCCATTAGTGTCCGTCCTCCATATTCAGCTGCAAGCGAGGATGTCCAATTCTGATGGTACCAGAAACTGTCTAATTGTTTATCCTTCTAACTTTTCCCTTAAGTGTTAAACATCGGCCAGATTCCCTGCTAGCTCCCAGCAGCACTATGCTCCTCAGACTATAGGTTTTAATCTTTGATTTTTACCTGAAAAATGTCTCCTTGGGTCACTGGTTGTAAATTTTTCAGTATGCAGTCTTAAATCATAGTGTTTTTGGCCAACACTATGCTATCAGTGCCAAACGTGGACACTTACATCCTCCATGAGCATAAAATTGTGACGACGAGATGTAATGCCCTAGAAGAGCTGCAGGAGTTTCAAGGAAAGACAAAATACAAAATCACGAAATCAGATGAATGCTAGGAATAAAGCCAGTCTTACAAGTCATCAGGGAATGACAAATGAAGTGGTTTGGACACCTAACAAGAATGTCTTGGTACTATCTGCCACAGCGAATCACACTTAAATGGGTATAGAGTAAGTGGAAGACCTAGGAAAATTTGAAGTGATGGCCTTAAGAACAGCCTTACAGAAAAGAACATCAGTCTTTATAGTGCTCTTGACAGAGCTCATCAACGAATGTTACATCTCCACCCGACACTTCGCTGAGTTAAAAAGTGGAAGAGAAGAAGAAGAAGAAAAAGAAGAAGTTACACCATAAAATACCAGAAGACACCTTAAAAAGAACCTGTTAATTGTAACTCACACTTACACAAGAGCTCATCAACGAATGTTACATCTGCCTGCAACACTTTGCTGAGGTACAAGGTGCAAGAGAAGAAAGTCTTATATTGATGTGTGTTTTTGTGTGTGGTTAAATGACATTAATTATTTGCTTTTTTCCTTGCAGAATGCAATTTTACTTTAACAGCTTCTTCTGGAACAATCATGTCACCCAACTATCCAGACAGTGCTCTGGACAATACTAACTGCACTTGGACTATCAGAGCACCAGAGAAAGGAGCAACAATTTCATTCAAGTATCAGTTGCATTTATTACTTACTGTTCATCTAGTTTTTGAATTGGCAGTTTAGTTTAGTTTAGTTAGTCAAGGTTTCTACTTCACACCAATTGGGTTTCTCCATACGTGCTCTGTTTATGTGCCAGTGCAAATGAAATAGAATATTCCTCAACTAGTTCCGCAACAATTAGGAAATATGTGCACTCAGTAAATGCGTATTTCAGTTGCTTGAGGTGCCAAAGCCAACAATCGCCACCAGAAATGCAGTTTGTCATTGATGTAAGTTGTCAGGCACGGTAGGTTGGTTCCTAACTACATGTAGAATTCTTACATAAGGTTGAAGAAGAGGAGAACAAGAAGAACCTGAAATGACAAAATCAAGAAATAGAGAGGACTTACTTATCATACACATATTCATCAAGTGGAAGCAGAGAAAAATGGCGGGTTTTATGTGCTTGTGCTTCTATCGATACACCTCCACGACCCTAACGGGTCAAGGGTTTTGTTATGTTATGTAAAAATGAAACAGCTTTTCCTGCACCTTAATCAGAAAAACAGCATTTCCTGAACTTTAATTAGAGGGAGAAAAAAAAACCTTTTCCTATGCTTTATCTCTATCAGTCCCAACCAACACACCACAGTCCCAACCAACACGCCACAGTCCCAAACAATACACCACAGTCCCAACCAATACACCACAGTCCCAAATAATACACCACAGCCCCAACCAATACACCACAGTCCCAGCCAACAAACTATAGTCCCAACCAGTACACCACAGTCCCAACCAATACACCGTAGTCCCAACCAACACACCACAGTCTCAACCAACACACCACAGTCCCAACCAAAACACCACAGTCCCAACCAACACACCACAGTCCTAACCAATTCACCAGTCCCAACCAACACACCACAGTCCCAACCAGTACACCACAGTCCCAACCAACACACCACAGTCCTAACCAATTCACCACAGTCCCAACCAAAACACCACAGTCCCAACCAGTACACCACAGTCCCAGCCAATACACCAAGGTCCCAGCCAAAACACCACAGTACCAACCAATACACCACAGTCCCAACCAATACACCACAGTACCAGCTAATACACCACAGTTCCAGCCAAAACACCATAGTCCCAACCAAAACACCACAGTCCCAACCAATACACCACAGTCCCAACCAGTACACCACAGTCCCAACCAACACACCACAGTCCCAACCAACACACCACAGTCCCAACCAACACACCACAGTCCCAACCAATACACCACAGTTCCAACCAACACACCACAGTCCCAACCAACACACCACAGTCCCAACCAACACACCACAGTCCCAACCAACACACCACAGTCCCAACCAACACACCAAAGACCCAACCAACACACCACAGTCCCAACCAACACACCACAGTCCTAAAGGACGCACCATGTGTGATAGGATTTACTAATGTGCACAAGTTAACAATTTATTATACTCAGAAATTTTATTTTTAGTCAGGGCATGCACAAACACTCAACATCACATGGATAACATACATTTCTGTAACCTTTGTTGTAACCTATGTTTGAGATTAATTCTGTCCATATTCCATAGCTGTTCGATAGACATTGCCAATGAAGACATTTTTTTGTAGTGCCTATTTTGTTCACAAATCTTAGAACACTTCTTTGCATAGTGCATACATCATTTGAACCGTGACACCACAGTTCCCAGCCAAAACTACCACGCTCCCAGACCAATGTACTGTCCTTCTATCTGTTTATTTCTTTCTATGAGTTACAATCAACACATTTTCTGTTTGTTTATTATATATAACCTTTCCCCACAGTCTGACGGTATTTCAACAGACCTGCACCAAATACACCACAGTCCCAACCAAACACCAATGAAGCAACCAAGTACACCACAGTCCCAACCATACAAGTGGCAGTCCCAACCAACACACCACATTCCCAAACCAACACACCACAGTCCCAGTATACACCATCAGTCTGGAAACACCATGTACAGTTTTCCACACAAACCACACCACAGTCCCACCAACACACCACAGTCGGAGCCTATTCACCAATAGTCCCAACCAACACACCACAGTCCTAAACGACGCACCATGTGTGATAGGATTTACTAATGTGCACAAGTTAACAATTTATTATACTCATACATTTTATTTTTAGTCAGGGCATGCACAAACACTCAACATCACATGGATAACATACATTTCTGTAACCTTTGTTGTAACCTCTGTTTGAGATGAATTCTGTCCATATTCCATAGTTGTAAATTTCAAGCTGTTCGATAGACATCACCAATGAAGACATTTTTTTTGTAGTGCCTATTTTGTTCACAAATCTTAGAACACTTTTTTGCATAGTGCATACATCATTTGAAGGTGACAGGTTTGATTCCCAGCATGGTAACTATAGCTTTAGACTTTAATGTTGTCTGTCCTTCTATCTGTTTATTTCTTTCTATGAGTTACAATCAACACATTTTCTGTTTGTTTATTATATATAACCTTCCCCCACAGTCTGACGGTATTCCAAACAACCTGCTCTGATACATATCGTGACATCTGCTGCAATGAAGCCTTAGAAGTTTATGATGGTGAGAATACAAGTGGCTTACTGCTGGGTCGATTCTGTGGTCACTACAGTAACACTAGCAGTATAATATCCTCTGGAAACACCATGTATATTGTTTTCCACACATCTTCAGAAAGTCGGACCAGATATTTCACCGGAGCCTATTCCACAAATAGTAAGAACAACAGTTAATTATGTAGAATTATGATCTGTAATGCTTCTGTCAAAGTATTATTTTAGGTCAATATCACATCATTATGTAACAGGTCCATTGCAGAAAGTCGTTCTCATCAAGGTCTGCCTGAAAAAAAAAAACTCGGTATCTCACCAGTTCTCCTGCCTCATATACTTCCATATTCAAGGAGTCACTAATATCCTGTGCCCATCTTCATGTCGGTTGGCCCCTGCCCCTCCTTCCTGGTGCCATGCCTTTTGTTATTATTTTCCCCAATCCACCATAGCACTTTATATGTCCAAAATGTTTCAGCTTCCGAGACAAGATGCTGTTTATTAACCAACCTTCCTTGATGTTCAGATGTTTTATGTAAATATGCAGTTTGAAAAAAAATAAACAAAGAACTGCATAATTATCTGATGGTACATTTTGTATTAATTGATGAGAAAGCCTGTATGCCTAACAACTATCAATGACTCAGATACAAAAGAACTGTCAAATGATTGGTTGAACCTAGGGTATTCTTTTGTGCAATCTGAACAGTTTCACAGACCAGCAAGGTCATACCAGAGGTCTGTGACATAATGCCTAAACCACAGACGCCGACATATTATAGAGTACCATGCACATAATGACATTCTTCAATATATGAAAATTTAATAAAAGAGGCCGAAAAAACAGTATCATACTTCAAACATAGACACTTGATATTGTTACAGAGATTTTTTGTTATCTTTCCATTTTGTTCTGAATCTATCTTGGACTCTACATCGGTATCCTCTTTTGGTATAGGATTTGCATGATTTTGGCATAACAAGGCATTCGTTCTAAGCTGGGAAGCCATTTTCTTTGCATGCCATCTTTGTTTGTACTTTAATGTAGTTTTGAAGCTGAAATTTTCTTTCGATATCATGCTTTCATTAATCTTTTCTGGTCACTCCCACAGCTTGCCGCAAGATATAATTTCCATTGTTACTAATTATCTTTTCTGTATTGTCACTGACAATGTTTGTCACATGTAGCCTATTTTCGGAATAAATGTTTTTTTAAATGTTTCTCAGGAATTACTAACTGTTCATGGGAAGTCACTGTGGCGGTAGCGGCTAGACGTCTGCCAGTGGATTGGAAGTTCGTGCCCTGACAGAGCCGAACTTTTTCATAAAGGACATTGGCTCCCAGGTCAATCCATTCTTGAGTGGGTACCAGGTGCAGTCCTGGGAAGTAAAGGCGGCCGGAGTAATGTGGTCAGCACCACCAAAATGCTGATTGGTCTATAAAATATAGGTCTAGCCCTATATTCCAAATACGCCTAAAGGCGTTATAAAGGAACCTTTTACTGAGTGTACACAGGTGTGGCATCTATCACATACACTAGAACTGTAAGGATTTTAGGACAGTAAATCTTGTTTGCCTTTTTACACACAAAAAGTCATTGTTGTAACTCGTAGGCACGAAAAATCTGGCTCATTCAAACCATAGGAAAGTAAAGGAAGGGCCCTTTTCCACGCCTACTGGTGTGCTTAGCATACTGGGCTGGACCTATATTTTATAGACCAACTGGCAATTGGTCGGTGATGTGGTCAGCATCGCGCCAGCCCCCTTAACTTCTCAGGACTTTACCTAGTACCATGTAAGGCTGGATCGATCTGGGAGCCACTGCAATTTCTGGAAAATGTCCGCCCTTGTAGGGATCTGTTCTTACAAGCCAAAAAAAACCTGAGAACAATATAACTAGAATATCTTTGCACTGGAACCCACAGAATCATAGACATAAAGGAAGACCAAAAAAAAAAACAACGCATGGAGAAGGGAGCTAGAGAGCGAAGTTAAAGATGGGGATGACATGTCGGCCACGCCCTTAGAATGGATAAATCAAGACTTCCTTACCAAGCCCTCATTTGGACACCACAGGGGAAAAGATCTCGTGGAAGACAAAGGGAAACCCTACGTAGAACTATCATCAGGGAAGGCTCGCTCATGGGCCACTCAAACATCCAAGACCTGCAACAGATTGCAACGAACCGCCATGCATGGAGAGTCATGACCTCTGCCCTATGTGCCACACTCGACACAAGAGGAAAGACTAACTAACTAATTACATGGTGAGAGCTGCATGTGATAGTGACGGATAGAGCGACTTGGCTTGAGTTGGTTGAGGGCCTATGATCTATTGGGAGTTAGAAAAGCAGAAGTAGAAAGTCATTGCATTTTGTTTAGTATATTTAATGTATGTGTGTATGTGGTTTAGTAATTGCGATTGCACTTCGTCATTCAGATGTGTTGTATTCAACACCAGCTGTTCGCGATTTGTGCACAGCTGACCTTGCATTGCTTTAAACTGGTATCTAGAGCCAACTATCCAGGAAAGATGCAAACTACTGAACATTACCTAGTCTTCTTATTCTTCCACTTCTCATCATTCAACAGATGTAAACTCAGGCAGAAAGATCTGGTTGTTCATTCACTTTTGGACTCTGGTTTTGTTTCAGAACAGAGCCTGGAAACCATTCAAAAATAGATACCTGGTCAAATCAAAGCAAAACAATTTTGTGGTTGGTTCTGCAATGTCCTGTAAAAGATGTGCAAAACCTATGTGTAAAGTGTCTTTATGGAACGATGTGTGACAGAAATTAACTGCAGAATTGGCCAGGCAAAGGCAGCATTTCAGAGGATAAAAAGTAAAAAAACCACTCTCATTAAACATCAGAAAACGAGTACTGAAATGTTATATTGAGCCTGTTCCATTGTGTGGAGGTGAATCTTGGAATGTGAGCAAACAAATTAAGGGGAGTTTGGATTCAAATGAAATGTGGATCTTGAGAAGAATGTTGCCCATACCTAGGTCTGCCAAAAAAACTTACAGTGATTGCTTAGAAATGGCTAATGAAAGTAGAACATTAAATACAACAATGAGAAGAAGAAAAACAACTTTCTTTGGTCATGTGATGAGAAAAGGAGCACTGGAAAGTATCGATATGACTGAAAAGATCACTGGTAGAAAATGCAGAGGCAGACCAAGAGAAATGATGATAAATGGCTTAAGACAGTGGCATGGAGGAATTGATCCATAACACCAGAGACCAAAATCTGTGAGGAGATACATTTTAAAAACAGTTTACCTCTAAATGATTATACATATTTGACACATCTTTTTTTCTCAATGAAGGAAAGATACTTTTACTGTAATCATCCTGTATTTGGGGGGAAAAAAATATGTTTTCTCTCACAGAATTTCAAGTTTACAGATATAATCTGACTGCACTTTCTGGGAATATTACAAGCACAACACACCCATCTGGGTCTCCAGTCAATGTCTACTTTACTTGGACAATCACAGTAACTCCAGAATATATTGTCACTCTCAGGTATGTCAATATTTTATGCTGAACATTCTAAAATAAAAATTAAATTGTTAAAGTTTAAAATCGATTTCACTGCATTGGTTTCATGAAAAGCATGGGGTGTCTAAGTAACATTCTATATTACTCAACAATCTGTCTCAAACTTCCCGTCCTTTTTTAGGATGAAATTTTTCGTTTTTGAAGCCTTCTCTGGCTTTTGCCATGGACCGCAATATAGCCTGGCCATAAATATGGCCTAGAGGCTAAATGCGTTTTCTGGGACCTCTCCACGGGGATCCTCACCCACATGGTGGCACTTATGTCATCGGGTGTTTATCGCTTGTGTGATGTCCTGGTGGGGTAGAAAGTCAGTCAGTCAGTCAAAAAAGTCGTATTACTCACCTCCGCTTGTCACTGGCCTCTATCATAATAAACTGTGATTTATTGGTTTAAAAAAAAGTAAAGGACACATCTCCACGCCTTTAGGCATATAGGGCTAGACCTATATTTTATAGACCAATCTGCACCCGGTACCCACTCAAGGCGGGGTTGACTTGGGAGCTAAGGTCATTTTTTTAAAAAATCTGGAAGCGAACCCATAACCTTCCGATCCACGCCAAGCGTCTAGCCGCTCCACCAGGGCGACTCCCTATTTATTTGTTATATATACATATATGTGGGCCACCCCAAATTTGTTAATTGGTTGTGATATAAAATTGTAGATGACTATTTGTACAGATAATTTTTTACACTCATGTATCCATTAAATGATATAATAATGTATACATGAGTTCAACTTAGTTTAGTCGACTGATCAATATCATGGCACATGGGTGTAAACCCATAAGTGCTCTGTTCTACTTCTGACTCAAGCCTGAGCCTAAAGAAACTCACCGCAGTGCACAAACTCCATTCATTGCATCGGCGAGGATCCTAAAATACTTTTTGGGTAGATTTGTAACTCCAAAATTAGGCTACTCTTTTTGATTTCCTAATGCCAAGGGATATTTTACATGCACAGCATTACACACAGGCATCTAATCTTACTATCTGAGAAATCCCAGCCTTGACCAGTGTTTGAACCTGGGACTTCCTGGACCCAAGGCCAACGCTGTACCTTGAGACCACACAGCCCCTGTACATACAACACAAATGTGATAAGACATGTTATTGTGGCGATCTTGTGTCCAGTTAGTCTAATGTTCAATGTTGAATTAGGAATCAACATCACTGCACATGGGACTCTCCCATAAGTGCTCAGTTTCCATCTTCAGCAGCAAGCGAAGAGTTCCAATTCCAATATTTACAAAAAAAATCTGTTTAGTGCATTGTATTGTAATAATAGCCGCTGCATACATTTTTTAAATTTTTTTTTCAGTTTCTACCTAATTTATTTGTAATCAGGTAGAATTCATGTTAACAATTAAACGTTGATAGAAAATATCTATAAATAGTAAAGAATATGTATCGGCAGCTTTATGAATTAACAACTGTTTAGGTACATCTCAGAGCATAAAGGGGGATGTACAACAAGGATGTGTACGTCACCTGATTTATTGTTACTATACAGGGTATATATAATGAGATCTTTATTTGAAATGCCCAGAATTGTGGTTGGTGGGCACAATATAAACAATTCATGTTGATGGCACAGTCTTGATAGACATTGTGGTGGTAGAAGTTGGAAGAATGGGCCTCAATTTGAATAATAGAAAGACAGAAGTAATGGTGGTATCAAAGAAAATAATTATTTCTAAATGTGTAGTCAATAGTGTTATTTTGGGACAAGATCAGAAATTTAAGTATGTGGACACTTGGATAACATCAGATGAAAGATGCATTACTGAGATAAGAAACAGAATAGGACAGTCAAAAACTGCATTTTATAAAATGAAGAACATCCTATGCAATATATCTTTGTCACTGAGGGTTAGAAAAAGAATTCTTGCTTGCTACATACATTCAGTTTTAACATATGGCTGTGAGTCCTGGTCAGTTGGTAGGCAGGCCAAACAATTTCTTGAGGCCTTAGAGATGTGGTTTTACAGCATGGTTTACAGAAGAATGCTTAAAATACTTTGGAGAGCCAACAAGAGCATCCAAGACCCATTTGTGCTCAGTTCTCTAATGCTGCAAACATGTCAGTGTCTCTATGCCCAACATAACCAGCAGGAGTTCATTATCATATCTTCTTTCTTTGCTCCGCAACCAGTTTCTGCCTTCTTGTTCTCATTAATCATCACTGATTCCTTTGTCTCAATCAATCTGGAATGCAGTGCATTTAGTACTTCTGCCCTGTGCATACGTCTTCTCCATTTAACCACTGCAGACACAGCCAGTCTGTTGGCTCTTTCATTTCCTTTCATCACGGTGTGTAAAAGTAAAAAGTAAAGATCCCTTTCACAACTTAGGTGCATCGGATATATGGGAAGAGCATCCCAAATTTTTACAGACCAATTGGCACTGGATGGGTAATGTGGTCAGCATTACGCCGGCCGCCTTTACTTCCCTAGGACAGCCATCCTGGTACCCATTTTAGGCTCGGATGACCTGCGAAGACCCATACCATGATGAAAATCCATGCAGCCAGCAGTGGGTTTCGATTGCGGTACGTTGGATTACGAGTCGGACTCGCAACGCTTAAGCCAGGGACACTGCACCCTACTGTGTACAACCAAGATATTTTCTTGAAATGGGACTTTTTTTAAGAGAAAGAACCTAATAAAATTATTGTTTCCACATAAACATAGGAGTATCCTTTTCTGTGGTGCTTGTAACTTATCCATATCGACATTCTAGCACGTCGGTCTATGAGAATCAAATAAGAGCATTCATTTTTGTGGCTCTTCTACATTTTACAGAAACTTTTCAAGTCATGGTCTACAAGATTGGGATAACGACTTTGTAGAGATTTATGATGGTAGCCATGCTGGAGCTAATCGTGTTGGTCGCTACTGTGGCTACAATCTGCCTACAGTGATTTCCTCAACAGACAAATCAATGTATATTGTATATAGCTCCCTCAAAAGTACAACTGGAAAAGGTTTTCATGCCAATTATGTTGCAGATGGTAAGTTGAGCTATGATGAATTAACTATCTTCTATTAAAGATGTTAAGTGCCAGATGTTTATTTCTTTGCCTGAATGAATGTTAAATTAGGAATCAACTTGACAGCTCTCGGGAAACTGCCGAAAATGCTCTGTCCTCATCTTCAGCAGGAAGCAAAGAGTTCCATTTCCTATGGCACCAGTTATTGTTTGATGGTATATCTGTTTCGCCTTTCCCCTAAGTACGGAGCCCCGGCTAGATCCACTTGTAAATCCTCGCAGCTCCATTCTCCACATTCTCTGCCTAAATGAATGAATAAATGAATTGACATCACTGCACTAATACAGAGTCGTCATGTAAATAATACCAGTTTCAACATGATTTAAATTCTGACTCTATTTGCCACTCAATGTTCAATATCTTTCAGAGCCTGTACCACCCCCCCCCCCTGCCCCGCCCCCGCCCCTACCCATTCATTGAATTAGTCTCTTTGTATAGATTTTCTGATTGTTCTAATGCACTGTCCAGTTGATCCCATAGAGCAGTCCCCAAGGCTGCTTTATCATGAAGTGACTCACCATTGTTTGTATTCAATGGGTATAAACTCGAGTGGAAAGTTCAGGTTGTTTATCAGTTCAAGGATCTGAGTTCTGCAAACACATCTGTTTTACAGAGTGGCTTATTTGTGTGCAGAGTGTTGGTTGCTTGCTGGCGTAGTGGGTAATAAACAGGCAGACAGATTGGCTGTATCTGCACCACTGGGTGATGAATTGATACGTGACATGGCAGATGTGGTCGAGGCCCTTTGGGAACAAGCAACCGAATCAGTAGAGACAGAAGATTATTATGGCCTGGAGAGAATGAGGCACTTGGGTGTAACCAGAGGGTCTGGCAGGCTCACTACACACAGAGTAAAGGCAAGACGGACATATAACCAGATTGTGACCGGTACCATTAGTATTGGAACTCTGCACTAGCTGCTGAAGATGAGTACAGAGCATGCATGAGAATGCCTCGAGTGCTGTGATGTCAGTTCTTGACTCAGCTCATGCAGATGTACTCCAACTTAGAAAAAAACATCTTTATTAACTGCCTTCTTCGACATGCTTGTTAGGTTGGGGGGGGGGGGGCAGTAAAAATGTTCTTTTTTTTTCCTCCAAAAATTAAACTCCAGAATACAAGAAAGAAAGTGCTATACTGAACTGTCATTGTTATATGAATGTGAGACATGGAGTGTAAGCAGGCAAGAAAAAACCAACATGTGATCATCATCATCATAAACCACTTCTGCCGTTAAGCCTCGTGAGGAGGAATAATTTGGGATCCAGTGTATGTTGGCTGCCACTGGCTAATGTCATGCCGTGAAGGTGTAGAGAGTCTTTAATGTTGTCGATCAATGTTTTCAGTGGCCGTCCTCTTGCTCTTGTAGTTGATCTTCTGAGATGTAGTGCTTGTGATGGTATTTGATCTTGCTGCATTCTAACGAGATGGTTAAACCACTTGATCTGTTGTTTCTCGATGAATCTAGTACAAGGTGTCGTTCCCACAATTTGCCTGATAGTTTCATTATTCACTCCATCTCATATGGTTAGGTTGGCTGCTTTTCTCAGGCACCTCATCTCGCAGGTGGTGATTTTGCATATATGGGCTTTAGATAGCGTCCATGTTTGGCACTTGTAGCTTAATGTTGGAATGAGTATGCTATTAATAATCTGTCTCTTTGCACTCATAGTTATGCTTGGATGACTTAATAATGGTGACGATTGGTATATAAGTGCACTAAAACATGTGATGACAGTAGATATGTGGTTTTTGAGAAGAATACAAAGATTTCTAAGATGGTTAAAAAAAAAAAAAAAAAAATTAGACGGTCATCTATGAGATATATAAAAACCGTTAACCACTTAGAGACATTAAACGAATATAGTCTTTGTTTTTCCCAAACGTGTTCTCTTTTTCTTCTTCACGTTTATCGGCTGTAACATCTGGTGTAAAGTTTTGGTTGTTCATCCGCCTCTGGACTTTAGACCAGTTCTGAACCTAGGTGGTGCCTCCACATCCGTTTTACAGATCCGATTTATTTGTATGCAGAATATTGGTTCGTTGCCTCTCATGCAGATGCACTTGGACTTTAAAGCAAACTCCCGATTAGTCAACTCTTACGACATGCTTGTTGCGGAGGCAGTAGGTCTATTCTTGCTGTCCCCATGATGGGGCCCTTTATCCCACATGGGGACCAACATATTATGAGAAGAAATGGACCTGATCACTTAGTGACAACTGGCGAGCTTGATGAGAAGAGAGCAAGGGAAGACATAGAGATTATTCCTGAATGACTTGGCCTTTTGGATACTGCAGAGACATGAAGACTGACCCACGCCTATAAAAATAGTACATTGTGATGATGATTTTTCTGTCATTATTGACATCAAATATTTCAATCCCAGAAGTAATATCTCATGAATGTTCATGTTGCACAGTAATGTGAATGGGAAATAACAAATAGTATATTCAAATAAATGTAAATTGTTCTACATGTTAAAATATTTAGGCAGATTTTATTAGTATTGTTATCATCAAGTGCCTTGTGTTTATGCATCTCCACAGATCTCAGTCTGAAGCCATCCACTATCACTTCTCTTGGTCTGCCTCTGCCTCTTTTACCAGTGATCTTTCCAGTCATCACAGAATTTTCCAGTGCTCCTTTTCTCATCACATGAGCAAAGAATTCTGTCTTCTTCTCATTATTATGTATAATGTTCTACTTTCGTTAGCCATTTGCAGGCAATCATTGTTAGTTATTCTGGCAGTCCAAGGTATTTGCAACATTCTTCTCAAGAACCACATCTATAGTATGCTCAAACTAAATGAAAAGTAAAGACCCCTTTTCACGCATATTGAAAGAGCACCCATATTTTTACAGACCAATCGGCACTTGGTGGGTAATGTGGTAAGCATTATGCCTGCCGTTTTTACCTCCCCGGGACATACATCCTGGTATCAATTTTAGGCTGGGTGTACCTGCGACGCTCCATACCATAATAAAAACCACACAGCCAGCAGTAGGTTTGGATTGCAGTACATTTGAATTATGAGTCAGACTCTCAACGCCCAAGCTAATGACGCCACTCAAACTCAATGTACAGTAATATATTTTTGATAACAGTTAAGGAGGCCATTGTTTGGTACTCATGAACAGTAGTTGATCCTACATGGTTTATTTTATTTTCAAGGCATGAAGAGCTGAAATAAACTGTCTTAGGAAGAAGGGAAGGGTTGAATAAATAAGTGTCTCATGTGGACAGAGTAACATTTGGCCAGGCAGTCAGAATACTACGTTTTCTTTTGGAAATCCCGGGTCTAAACTTCAAAAAAAAGATGCCATATTTGTTTTCTACCATAGGGTCAGTAAACTAAGCATGTGCTGCCCGATATAATATTGTTTAGATCAATCAGCACTCACTGAGTGATGTGATCAACATAAAGTCAGCCACCTTTACTTTCCAGGACTTACCTTGTTCCCACTTTAGGCTCGGTCTACATGGATGTCACTGTCATTTGTCTTTAAAATAAGATTTCTACCTTTTTTTCTGTTAGAATAATCTCCCTTTTCCACCATGATTTCAGCTTGCAAATGTTCCAGACATGGAACAGAATCCTGCAACTCCCCAACAGGCCCCTGTGTGTGTAAGAGTGGAACACAGGGAGCTCACTGTGACCAGGATGTCAATGAATGTCCAGGGAACCCATGCCCTGCCCACTCTACCTGCATCAACACCTGGGGGTCCTTTTACTGTGTCTGCTGGAATGGAAGTAATGTTGATCCTTCAGGATTCTGTAATGGTGAGAATTACATTTTTCACATGTTTCATCTGGGTAAATATTTGACATCACGGCATTCAGGACAAGCCATTGTTAACTTTGTCTCCCTTCTCAACAGCCAGTGAGGTGTCTCCATACTGATATTTACTGTAGTCACCTGGTTAACTACTGGTCTTGCCTCGAGTTATTCGTTTTAACACCAGGAAGGGGAAAGTTAAAGTTTTTCGTGACAACAATAAAACTGGAGAGGATGAGAGCCAAGGATGGCTTGAGACAGTCTGGGGTCATGTCATGGAAAGACATTTGTATTAATTCTTTAGTCCCATATGATTCCTGTTGGAAGAATATTATTTTTCTTTTTTATTCTCCTTCTTCTTCTTCTTCTTCTTCTTCTTCTTCTTCTTCTTCTTCTTCTTCTTCTTCTTCTTCTTCTTCTTCTCCTTCTCTTCTTCTTCTTCTTCTTCTTCTTCTTCTTCTTCTTCTTCTTCTTCTTCTTCTTCTTCTTCTTCTTCTTCTTCTTCTTCTTCTTCTTCTTCTTCTTCTTCTTCTTCTTCTTCTTCTCCTCTTTCTGTATTCACCATTACTTTATGAAATATTATAATGTTAAGCCTTCACTGAATATTAACATTGCCATTTTGCTGCTCTTAGGGGTCTCTGTAGCAAAGTTGACAAGCCGTTTGCCTCACTCTCTGAAGGTTGTGGGCTTGTTTCTTGGTGGTGTTGTGTATTTCACAAGTGCAATTTTTACTGAGATCCATGGGGATAATCACTGGAGCTTTAGGGGTCGTGTTCTGTGTGATGCTGTCAGCAGGCAGCTAGCTGTTTTGTGGAAAGAGACTGAGCCTTAGAGGATAAAACCCGGCGCAACGAAGTCTATCCTCTTGTCTTTACCTTTATCTTGGTGCTCTAACATGAAATTTTCAGACATTCGCAGAACACATACTCATACAACCCACCCACACAGGTCTGTAGTTAACATGTTTGTGGTACCCCAACATAACTGTGTTATGTGTCTATACGGTTGAACAGGTTTTCTAAGATTTTTAGCTGTTTGATTCTATCATTGAGATGTTAATGTTTGATTCTATCATTGAGATGTTAATGTTTGATTCTATCATTGAGATGTTAATGTTTGATTCTATCATTGAGATGTTAATGTTTGATTCTATCATTGAGATGTTAATGTTTGATTCTATCATTGAGAGTTAATCACACACAATGCATATCAGGAGGAAAGAATTTTTAGGTCTGCCTGCATGTTATCTCTCCACTGTCTCTCTGGTCTGCCTGCATGTTATCTCTCCACTGTCTCTCTGGTCTGCCTGCATGTTATCTCTCCACTGTCTCTTTGGTCTGCCTGCATGTTATCTCTCCACTGTCTCTCTGGTCTGCCTGTATGTTATCTCTCCACTGTCTCTCTGGTCTGCCTGCATGTTATCTCTCCACTGTCTCTCTGGTCTGCCTGCATGTTATCTCTCCACTGTCTCTCTGGTCTGCCTGCATGTTATCTCTCCACTGTCTCTCTGGTCTGCCTGCATGTTATCTCTCCACTGTCTCTCTGGTCTGCCTGCATGTTATCTCTCCACTGTCTCTCTGGTCTGCCTGCATGTTATCTCTCCACTGTCTCTCTGGTCTGGTTCGTGGTCTGCGGCCTTCTAACTTCCTTGTGAACTTTGCTCTAGCTATTGCTACCTAAACTAGATATTTTCCCGAGGTCATGCCAGTGTGTCGGGAAATGAGCAGGCAGATAGCATGATCCGGCGGGTCGAGGCAGGCTGGTTACGCAGACAGTGGCTTAAATCATTGCAAAATTCCCCTGTGTGTGCAGTTACTTTCATATTTGTCCCAGGATATGTAGGCGTTGTTGATAATGAGAGAGCTGATAGACTGGCAGGTGCTGCATTAATTGAAGATGGCCGACCCATATATCACGCAGACATTGTCATTGCCCTTAGAGAGATAGGACGTTCTGAGGATTTTGGAAGCAACGTGACCACATCACTGCTAAAAATACGTGTTTTTGGAGTAAAGATCGGCACAGCCAAGCATGAGAAGCACACCGGACACACACGAAGTCTTGTTAACCAACATAGGACTGGTACTATTAACCGCACAACGCTGATGAATGTGTTGAGAGGGGAATCTGAGCACCTATGGATGTGTCTGGAGTGCTGTGAAGATAATCTGACTCATAACTCATAACTGGCTGGTTCTGCACCACCTGGTGGTGAACTGATGTCTGACAAGCTACATGCTGTGAGACCCTTTGGGAACGAGTGAACAGTGCGGATGCGCAGATAGATCATTACCGTCTGAGGAGAATGGTGCTGCAAAGAGTTACCAGAGGATGTGGCCGACGCTCAACACTCAGGGAAAGGATGAGGCGGACATACAATCAGATGGCTACTGGTGCCACTGGAATTAGAACTCTTCACTTGCTGCTGAAAATAGGGGATGGAGCACTTATGGGAGTGTCCCAAGTGCTGTGGTGTCGATTCCTAATTCAACCATAAACTGGGTGTCAATGCTTTCATTGTGGATCTCCTATTGTTTATGGTAGGGTAGGTAGGTGCTAAAGCACATGATCTACAAACCCTACACAAAATTACCCAGCAAATTTGCGGAAGCAGAAACAATTATCACAGCATACCCATCAGAGATAACCAAGGCAGACTGCTCATCACAGAACAAAAACAAGACTTTCAGTGGACTAAAATCTTCTCCGACCTCTTGAACAGACCTGATCCTGAAAATTCCCCAAGATATTCAACCAGCCTCTCTGGACATTGACATTATTACTGAACCACCAAGCAAACAAGAAATCCTATCCAAGCTATCCACACTTTAAAGAACAACAAAGCACCAGGCAAAGACGAACTGCAAGGAAACTTCTCAAAGTAGATCCCAACACAACTGTTAGCATTCTAGAACCATTGTTCAAGGATATTTGGGAAAAAGAAGTGTTGCCTGATGACTGGACTGAAGGAACAATAGTCAAAATCCCTAAAAAAGGAGACTTAGACTGCAATAATTGGAGGGGAATTACTCTACTCTCAGTACCAAGCAAAATAATTTGTAAAATCATCATAATGCGGCTTGAAAAAGGAGTAGATAAATGCCTACGAGTGGAACAAGCAGGATTCAGAAAGGGCAGAGGAACAACTGAGCACATCTTCGCCATATGTAACATTTTAGAACAATGCAACGAACGGCAGAGAAGTATATATATTAATTTTGTGGACTTTGAGAAAGCTTTTGACAGCGTCCATAGAGACGGTCTGTGGAAAATTTTACGACACTATGGAATTCCAGAAAAAATAGTCAACATAATTGCTCTCTTCTATAAAGACTTTTCCTGCAGTATAAAAAATTACAATACATCTTTCCCAGTAAAGACAGGTGTAAGACATGGATGAGTTATGTCATCTCTCCTTTTCAACCTTGTGATTAATTGGATACCAAAGAACACAGGACATTAAGAGGCATACGATGGACTCCATTCACCATGCCTGAGGACCTTGATTTTGCAGATGATATAGCACTCCTATCACATAAACATGAACACATACAAGAGAAAAGTAACAGACTACACTGCACAGCAGAAATGGTGGGACTGAGAATAAATACAAAGAAAACTAAGATCATGACAAACAGTCCAAACCAACAACCAGTGATCATAAGTAACCAATCACTTGAAAATGTAGAACATTTCACATATCTTGGCAGTGTGGTGTCCCTACTGGGAGGGACAGAGGAAGACATACAGTCACGCCTCAACAAAGCTAGAGCTGCTTTCGGAAGGAGAGGCAAATCTGGAAATCCAACAATTACTGCAGAGGAATGAAACTCCGACTCTACAAGAGCATCATTTTGCCAGTTCTTCTTTATGGAGCGGAATGCTGGAGAATGACCAAAAAGGATGCACACAAGCTGTCCACCTTCCACCACACATGTCTACGTAGAATTATCAAAATTTTCTGGCCAGAAACAATCTCAAACACAAAACTTCTTCAAGCCACAAACCAAGAAACTTTAGACAGTATGATTACCAAGAGAAGATGGAAATGGCTTGGCCATGTTATGAGAATGACTTCTGATATACCTGCCAAAACAGCTCTCACATGGACACCAGAGGGAAAGAGAAAACAGGGGCGCCCAAAAACAACATGGAGACGAAGGATGGAAAGTGACCTGAGTGCGGTATCCTTGACATGGAAAACTGCACTGACGATTGCACATGACAGGAAAGCATGGAAAGTCCTCTCTGAAGCCTCATGTGCCACTAGGCATAACGAAAACTGATGTAGGTAGGTGGGTGAGTTGTACCACACCAGGACACCACACAAGCGATAAACACCCGGTGACACAAAGTGCCACCATGCGAATGAGGATCACCCGTGGAGAGGTCCCAGAAATCCCATTTAAATGTTAGGCCACAATTATAACCCAGCAATATTTAGGGCCCCCGACAAAAGCCAAGGTAGGGCTTCAAAATAACAAAAATTACAGTTCACATGGGGACAACAGTAGCTAAATTGTGTTAGGGTAGTACAGTGTTAACCAAACTTTTCTTGGTCGCAGCGCCTTTTTTCAAATACAATTTTTCAACAGCGCTCTAACCTTAGTAAAAGTATGACTATTCGTGTCTTGGTTAAATTTACTATGAAGCTTTAACAATATTTCACGGCGCCCCTGTAAAGAGCTTGCGGCTCCCTGGGGCACCCCTTCACAGTTTGAAAATCACTGGGGTGATAGATTTTAGGAATCTTTTCAAACAGGAATTTAGGAAATTTTGTATGTTATTATCGTAGCTGGAATGTAATAATATATAAGTTTCTCATACTTTTATTTCAGACTGGGGACGAAACCTAACAAGTGAGAGAGGGTATATTATTAGCCAAAACTTTTCAAATCAATATCCTTCACATGTCAATTACAACTGGAATATTACAGGGCGGCCAACAAATGTTGTCTCCCTCAGGTATATGAATTTTGATGTTTTTAACTCAGTTCAGCAAAATAGGGAGTCGCCGTGGTGTAGCGGTGCAGATCGGAAGGTTGTGGGTTTTTTCAAACTCCTAGTTGACCCAGCCTTTAGTGGGTACTGGGTGCAGTCCCGGGAAGTAAAGGCAGCAGGCCTGATGCTGACCACATCTCCCATCTTGTGCCAGCTGGTCAATAAAAATATAGGTCTAGCCCTATATGCCTATACAACTAAAGGTGTGGAAAAGCGACCTCTACTTTTTTTCTTTACTTACAGCAGAATTGCAAACAAAAATGATGTCCTCAGTAAATACAGCACACCAAACATATATCACAAACAAAAATGATGTCCTCAGTAAATACAGCACACCAACCACATATCACAATAAAAAATGATGTCCTCAGTAAATACAGCACACCAAACATATATCACAATCAAAAATGATGTCCTCAGTAAATACAGCACACCAAACATATATCACAATCAAAAATGATGTCCTCAGTAAATACAGCACACCAAACACATATCACAATCAAAAATGAAGAAAAAGAAAATGTGACAGGTTTTAAATACTTGGGTTGGGCTCTTTAGTGAACAACAGTGGCGACTGCTCGAAAGAAGTAATAACAAGACTTTCATTAGCAAAGCAGAGATTAAACAGCATGAAGAACCTAATGCAAAGCACTTGTAAATTAGTTAAAGTAAAAATCTTGAGATCATGCATTTTTCCTGTGGCAACTACCGGTTGTGAGTCCTGGGCTCTCACTCAGTCACTGAGGAAAACAATTGGAGCTTTTGAATTGAAATGTCATAGAAAAATTCTTAGAATACCATGGATCAAGAAGAGGAAAAACATCGACACACCATGTATGGTCTGGTGTAGCTGCGTGGAATAAGGTGGAAGTGACTGAGATGTGGTTTCATAGAAAAATGATGAAAACACACTGGCAGATTAAAAAAGTAATGAGGATGTCCTGACAGAAACTGACTCGTGAAGAGAACTGATTGCCCACTTGAGAGAGAGAGAGAGAGAGAGAGAGAGAGAGAGAGAGAGAGAGAGAGAGAGAGAGAGGGAGAGAGAGAGAGAGAGAGAGACTACATTCTTTGGTCATGTGATGAGAATGATGGCAGAAAAGTTGGAGGGGAAGACAGGGAGAGGGAAACCGAGAGAGAATTTGCTTAGCAATTTGACCTTATGACATTGAAGATCATCTGGGTCAGAATTAATAGAAAAGCACACATGACAGAAAGTTGAATAAATATGACTACCAAGGAGTCACTTATATCCTGTCCCCATCTTCGTGTCGGTCGGCCCCTGCCCTTCCTTCCTGGTACCATGCCTTCTGCTATAATTTTTTTCCAATCCGTCGTGGCACTTGATATGACCAAAATATTTAAGCTTTTGAGAAAGGATAGTGTTTATTAGCCAATCTTCCTGATGTTCATCTTCTTTGTCCAAGATTTTCTGAGAATCTTTCTATAGATTCTCTATAAACTTAAATTAATTATTAGAAGATTGCTGTGTATATCAAGATTGCTCCACTGAATTTTTTTTTCTGCAAAATCACCTTCATTTTGTGTTCCATACGTTGTTATCCCAGAGTATGCTGATGTGATAGACAATGAGAGAGCAGATGCTCAGGCTGGCATTGTGACTGTCAAAAATGTGCCCTCTTTGGACAGGAGAGACATTATCAATGCCACATAAGTGACCAAACACTATGAAGCTTTCAGTTTCATGGGAAACAAATTATTCTTCACTGAATAGACTGCCTACCCTGGGTGTACTTACTGGATCTGCCAGATAGGAAACCATGTGGGAGCCACCCATTGCTACATCAACAAAAACAGAATAAGAGTTCTTAGTCTTAAAACATTTAGAGATATATTCAGGATGAGGTTGAAGTACTTATGGTCATGTCCAGTGTATGATGAAGATGTTCTTAACAACGAACAGTGTCATTAAACGCAATCTGCTTGTAAATCCAATTCCAGTTCTTTTTGAGAAAAATTCAAAAACTCAACCACGCTCAACCTGCTGCTAGCCAGCCAAAGCTGCCAACAGTCTCCGGTTATATTTGTGGTTTTGTTTGTTTACACCACTTTCGTGGCTAAGTTTCTGGAATAAAATACGATAATGCGTTCCATGTCGAAAAAAAAAAATGCTCAAAATATGCTACGTATAATGTTTATTCAAAGAAAATTATATTCATATTGTTAAGGAAAGTGAATCATCTTCATTTTTTCTTCAAAGGCGGAACGAACCCACCTGGAATGCGAATTCAATTTGCAGAAAAAAGTCGAAATAATTATGATACAGAGCTAATTATTTGTTTTACTAGAAAGATGTCCATAGACATTTGTTTTTGCCGATGTTTCCAAATTTTGTGAAAATGCGACACAGCATTATCATTAAATAAATTTGTAACGCCTATAGCCACTTCCTTATTAAGGTGATGCTTCTCAATGTAAGATGCGAAAGTTTGCCATGCTTTCAGCATTTCTCTTTTTTTTGGCCAGAAGATTGTTGCTTTTCTGTTTTCTGAAACAAAATGCAACTTCATAAGCTCTTGGGTGGTCAGCTCTTGGCTGTGCTCTTCCACAAGCTCTTCGATATCACTGTTATCCACCTACAATGCCATGATAGTGACCAAAGACACAATCTCGTTCACTACAGGTTCCACGGGTACTGTCTTGAACCCCTCAAAGTTACAAATCAACAACGTTCTCCGGCCAAAGCTTCTTCCAAGCAGAAGTTAGGGTTCTCTTGGTAACCCCCTCTCCCGCTTTGTTGATCATCTTGAGGCAGGCAACGATGTGGAAGTGATTTTTCCAAAACTCTTTGAGTGTGAGGTTGGTCCCTTCAGTCTTCTGAAATCAAGGCCTTAAGGGTGCTTTAGTGTAGAGCTTCTTAAAGTTAGAAATAACTAGCTGGTCCATGGGCTGGAGTAAAGGGGTGGTGTTGGGAGGCAGAAACTCGATCTTGAATAACATTCTTCGGAGAGTTCATCTTGTAGGCCTGGAGGATTCATGTACATATATCACAATCTAACACAAGTTTGAGAAAATGTGTGACCACAAGCGACACTACGATGCTACTGGAACGAGTGCTCAACACAGACTGATGTAACATGCTCATAATTCGGGACTTCCCCTCTCCCGGCCACTCGTTATGCAAAATGTCGCTTGTTAAGCAAGTCATTTTTTTTACATCTTGTTTTGCTCGTTATGCGAATTACTTGTTATGAGAGGTGCTCGTTAAGTGAGGTTCTACTGTATTTTACTTTTCCGAAAAGTACTGAAAACAGTTTTGGGGTTTGGATAGACCCGAAATGTGAAAATATTCCATGTGTGACAATAGTGGTCTTAAAGTTGTCTTCCTGCAACAAGAATGGGTTAATCATGTCATGGAGATGTGTGTGAAATGTTACATGGAGCCTCACAATGATTCTACCCATCATTTCTTATAATGTGGTCCAGTTATGTGGGTTTGGGTTGGTAGCTAGGCTCCGGTGTACGTAAATGAAAAACCTCTGTAATACGTATCACAACACCAGTCTTTACCATCATACCATTTGGAGGAGGGAAGGGGGGGATTGGGGTTTAGGTGCTCTGGTTCTGTCAGTATCGATCCATTTGTCTTCCCTATTTGCTGTCAGTCTGATCCTATTTTGAGTCCCAGCAGTCATGTTTATGTTAGATGCATAATGTAGAATACGATGATTATAAGTATGAATCCCTGGGGTATATGGATGTACACCATCAAGTGTATGTAATTTCTACCTTTTATTATTTTTCTTTATTTGCCTGTTGAATCATTGTGGTTTACAGCTAGGATGTGATATCTGAGCCCTTCAGACAAACATCAAAAGCAAATTTCTGAATGCAAGTTTTAGCTAATCTTTAATTAGTTACCTCTTCTGAGATGCTTATTAGCAATCAGTGTATCTATTCATGTTTTCCAGCAACAAATGCCTGGAACCCCCACATGGTAAATTACTTCTTCTAGATGGTTGTTCTTTCACTTTTGGTTAAAGATGAAGACAGGGCATGGCAGGAAAGTTGGAGGGGAAGAATCAGAGGAAAACTGAGAGAGAAGATGCCGGCGTGGTGGATAATGAACAGGGGGACAGATTGGCTGGATCTGCACCACTGGGTGGTGAATTGATACATGTCAAGGCAGATGTGGTCAATCCCTTTGGGAACATGCAAGGGAATCAGTAGAGATAGAAGATTATTATGGCCTGGAGAGAATAAGGCACCTGGGTGTAACCAGAGGGTCTGGCAGGCTCACTACACACAGAGAAAAGGCAAGTGAGACATTTAACCAGATTGTGATGGTACCATCAGTATTAGAACTATGCGCTGGCTGCTGAAGATGAGGACAGAGCATGCATTGGAATGCCTCGAGTGCTGTGATGTCAATTTTTGACTCCACTTAACTCAACTCTTTCACTTTTCTTGTCACAGCAGTTAGTACAGAGATTTGTTTATTAAAAACTGTGTTCATTCAATCTTATGACAGGTTTTCCCAATTTGATCTTGAAGCAACTCCCAAATGCTGGAGTGATGTCCTAGAGATTTATGATGTGAGTGAGTCCAGTGAGAAACTTATTGGTCAGTACTGTGGAAAAAAGATTCCTGATTTACTGCGCACACAAGGCAACAAAATGAGAATCGCTTTCAAAACTGATGGGTCTCCATTTGAAGTGCATACAGGCTTCAATGCCAGTTACCATGTGCATGGTAAATATGATTATTGTTTTAGTAATTCTTCTTCTTTGTTTTTCTGTTGGCTCTGTGGCTGAGTCGATGTGGACGCTTTGTAATGCCGGGATGCCGGGTTCCATCCCAGCTGTGGGCCATGCGCCTTGTGTTGGTTTCGACAGTGGTATCAAAAAAGCCGACCATCAAGAAAGAAATGGCAAACTACTGGACGTAAATTTGCCTAGAAAACCCACACAACGGCCAGGGGCTGGTGGTGTTGGTTATGCAACATCCTGTAAAGGATACGCAACTAATCTTGTTTCTCTACTCCTGGAATGCCTTGTGATGTCAGGGCAGGAAGAGATCTCGAGAACGGATCCTTCTGTTTGCTTTGTATAAAGTACTTTTCGTCTCTGATTTTTCTGTGGTCCATCTTCTCTGTGGTTGACCTCTGGATCTGTTACCACTATATCAGTATAACATTGCACTCTGTGGTGCCCTGTCTGATGTCAGTCTTGTTACATGGCCAAACAATTTGATTTGTTTACCTATAAAGTTCAGTATTGGTTCTGTTCTGCTG
Organism: Candidula unifasciata; assembly: GCA_905116865.2. Taxonomy (NCBI): domain Eukaryota; kingdom Metazoa; phylum Mollusca; class Gastropoda; order Stylommatophora; family Geomitridae; genus Candidula; species Candidula unifasciata. Next base: position 353,561 of record CAJHNH020004035.1, on the reverse strand, counting down.
ACGGGCGCTGATGCAGCGGTTCTCAAACAAGAAATAAACTATTTTCGACAGTGGAGAGGGGAGATAACTTGAATTTTAACTTAAAGTATCTACATGCCTTCTTTAATAATTTCACAAAATTTCGCTGATTTTTCTTGGTTATTGCCGTGGTACCCCTAGCATACGCTCATGGCACCCAGTTTTAAAACCACTGCGTTAACCCATCACATCGAGTTGCTCGTGGTAGATCATGCTATATCGGACATATTCTGAAGACAGAAACGAGCAGAGAATCACAAACAGGCACTGAAATGAGAAATAAAATATTAAGGAAGTGAGGTCGTCCACAACTTCCCCTTTTCCTTCTTAAAAGAGAAAAAGCTAAAACAAAAGTTGATAGGATGGGGTAAAGGCGCCGCTCCATTCAATCCATGATATCAATAGGATTGTTGATTGCAAAAAAAAAGGTAAAGTCGGGAGATGTGAACCAGCATCATTGCACAGGGGTATAAACCATAAGTGCTCTGCCACCAGCTGACAAAAAAAATTGTCCACCGATCCGCACACAACTCCGTAGCTACAGCAATGTTTCTCTATTTACCCCATTGTGTTAACTCATTTCCTGGAGGCTCGGTAAAACCCGGGTACCGTCCAGTTTGTAAACCCCAGCTGTTGGCTGCAGTGAGTCACAGCTGGATTTGAAACCAAGTCTCCTTTTGACTGCTCTAATGTGGCCCCAAGGGAAAGTAAAGGCTGCAAGCAACAGGACAGTGATGATGATGATGAAAATATAATTTCTTTTATGTAAATATTCAGTGTTCACAATTTATTAGAATATACTAGATCATCATCATCATCATGAGGGATTCTTAGCATTCGTCTGAAAAACCACATCTCTGTCGCCTCCAAGTTCTTTCTAATTTGTGCAATCACATTCCATGTTTTACTGTCATACAGTAATAAAGGTTCTACGGAATATTGTACCACTCTCTATCAGACATCCAAAGAGAGGGACCGTTGCACAAGATGTTCTTCATTCTTTGAAATGCAGCCTGGCCTTTACTGCTCTTAATTTCTGACACAACTCTTCCGTCTGATGTTTTGATTGTACCCAGGTATTTGATTTCTGACACAACTCTTCCGTCTGATGTTTTGATTGTACCCAGATATTTGATTTCTGACACAACTCTTCCGTCTGATGTTTTGATTGTACCCAGATATTTGAATTTATCAATTTGGATTATTGTTTTACATTCTATTCTGATTTCAAACTTATTCTTCTTCTTTTATTAGCTTGAAAAAAATTATCTATATCTGCAATGTTGTCTCTAGTATAAACTTCACTGTCTTTTATAATTCGCTCAGCGACCCGTAAAGTTTGACTTGCACCGATGTTTCTCTTGGTCAAAAGTTTTGCCTTGATATGTTGCATTTGGGACAGTCTTGGAGGACATGATCTGTTGTCTCAGGTGTCCAATCCACGTGTGCACATGGCTGATTCGCTGATTTTAAATTTTGTGTACATGTGGCTGCAAAGTGATTTCACACTATTTTGATATTCTTTTCCCTGATATAACCATTATTTCCATTTATACTGGATAAACAAATGTATTTGCTTTCCATCAAACAGTATGTCCTTCATTTATGTACGGAGATGAGATTTGCAACCGTACCTGCCCCTGCAGTGCTGACAACACCCAGTTCTGTGACAATGTCAACGGCATCTGCTTTTGCAAACCAGGCTGGGTGGGTCGTGGATGCTCAGAAGATCGGGATGAGTGTCGAAATCCGAGAATGTGTCCCAGGAACTCTGACTGCATCAATGTGGCTGGGAAATACTTGTGTGAATGTCATTCTGGATACGTCATGAATAGGGAAACTAATCTGTGTGAAGGTGAGTGTTGAATTTTTTACAAGTTTTAACTTTTCTGTTACCAGACAGTTGTTACTTCACATTTGCTAATTTCATAATGACAAATTATTTAGAATGCCAGCATTTCTTTTCTTCTTGGTGGTCTATAGTATTTTGAGAATCTTTGAATAGCATTTTTGCTTGAAATCCTGGGAGAAGATGTGTTGATCATGCATCTTTGTACAGATGTTCCAGTGAGGGGCCATCAACATTTGGAGGTGATAGGTTTCCTTCCAGGCATTGTAATCATAGCTTTAGAGTTTAATCTTTCTGTGCTTCTAATTCTTTGTGTGAGTGCTGATCAATACATATCTATTTGTTTATTAACAATCATCAATATATGAATGATGAGTTGCTTTGTACTGTCAGAGTTGACAAAGTGTAAAGTACAACTGATTAAACTGACGCAGGCTCCCGGACGAACCCAGCCGAGAATGGGTACCAAAACTAATATCCTTGGATGTATAGGCGATAGATATGACGTTGACCACACCACCATAAATATGTTGTTGACCACACAATCTTAGATATGACACTGACCACACCACCAAAGATGTGACGTTGACCACATGGCCATAGATGTGATGTTGACCACACCATCATAGATATGATGTTAACCACACCACCATAGATATGACATTGACCACACCACCATAGATATGACATTGACCACACCACCATAGATATGATGTTGACCACACGACCATAGATATGATGTTGACCACACCACCATAGATATGATGTTGACCACACCACCATAGATATGATGTTGACCACACCACCATAGATATGACATTGACCACACCACCATAGATATGACATTGACCACACCACCATAGATATGATGTTGACCACACCACCATAGATATGACGTTGACCACAACATCATAGATATGACATTGACCACACCACCATAGATATGACATTGACCACACCACCATAGATATGATGTTGACCACACCACCATAGATATGACATTGACCACACCATCATAGATATGACATTGACCACACCACCATAGATATGACATTGACCACACCACCATAGATATGACATTGACCACACCACCATAGATATGATGTTGACCACACCACCATAGATATGATATTGACCACACCACCATAGATATAATATTGACCACACCACCATAGATATAATATTGACCACACCACCATAGATATAATATTGACCACACCATCATAGATATGATATTGACCACACCACCATAGATATGATATTGACCACACCACCATAGATATGATGTTGACCACACCACCATAGATATGACATTGACCACACCACCATAGATATGATGTTGACCACACCACCATAGATATGATGTTGACCACACCACCATAGATATGATGTTGACCACACCACCATAGATATGATGTTGACCACACCACCATAGATATGACGTTGACCACACCACCATAGATATGACGTTGACCACACCACCATAGATATGATGTTGACCACACCACCATAGATATGACATTGACCACACCACCATAGATATGATGTTGACCACACCACCATAGATATGACATTGACCACACCACCATAGATATGACATTGACCACACCACCATAGATATGACATTGACCACACCACCATAGATATGATGTTGACCACACCACCATAGATATGATATTGACCACACCATCATAGATATGACATTGACCGCACCATCATAGATATGACATTGACCGCACCACCATAGATATGATATTGACCACACCACCATAGATATGACATTGACCACACCATCATAGATATGACATTGACCGCACCACCATAGATATGATATTGACCACACCACCATAGATATGACATTTACCACACCACCATGGATATGATATTGACCACACCACCATAGATATGGTATTGACCACACCACCATAGATATGACATTGACCACACCATCATAGATATGATGTTTAACACACCACCATAGATATGACATTGACCACACCATCATAGATATGATTTTTAACACACCACCATAGATATGACATTGACCACACCATCATAGATATGATATTGACCACACCACCATAGATATGACATTGACCACACCATCTAGATATGACATTGACCGCACCACCATAGATCGTGATATTGAACACACTGTCTAGATAGACATTTACCACACCACCATAGATATGATATTGACCACACCACCATAGATAGAGATATTGACCACACAGCACCATAGATATGACATTGACCACACCATCATAGATATGATGTTTAACACACCACCATAGATATGACATTGACCACACCATCATAGATATGATGTTTAACACACCACCATAGATATGATGTTGACCACACCACCATAGATATGATGTTGACCACACCACCATAGATATGATGTTGACCACACCATAATAGATATGACGTTGACCACACCATCATAGATATGACATTGACCACACCACCATAGATATGACATTGACCACACCACCATAGATATGATGTTGACCACACCACCATAGATATGATGTTGACCACACCACCATAGATATGACATTGACCGCACCACCATAGATATGATATTGACCACACCACCATAGATATGACATTTACCACACCACCATAGATATGATATTGACCACACCCCCATATATATGATATTGACCACACCACCATAGATATGACATTGACCACACCATCATAGATATGATGTTTAACACACCACCATAGATATGACATTGACCACACCATCATAGATATGATGTTTAACACACCACCATAGATATGATGTTGACCACACCATCATAGATATGATGTTGACCACATCACCATAGATATGATGTTGACCACACTATCATAGATATGACGTTGACCACACCATCATAGATATGACATTGACCACACCACCATAGATATGACATTGACCACACCACCATAGATATGATGTTGACCACACCACCATAGATATGATGTTGACCACACCACCATAGATATGACGTTGACCACACCACCATAGATATGATGTTGACCACACCACCATAGATATGATGTTGACCACACCACCATAGATATGACGTTGACCACACCACCATAGATATGATGTTGACCACACCACCATAGATATGACATTGACCACACCACCATAGATATGACATTGACCACACCACCATAGATATGATGTTGACCACACCACCATAGATATGATGTTGACCCCACCACCATAGATATAATGTTGACCACACCACCATCAATATGATGTTGACCACACCACCATAGATAGGAAGAGAGATGATGCTGGATAGGCGGAAACAATGGCATATAGGGATATCATCAAGAGAGCTGTTCCAGGCAACAGGGATAGTGATCTGTTGAGACGCAGGAGCACATGATGATGATGATGATGATGATATCATGTATTTATTTAAATGACCAGAATGTAATTTGTAATGTTTCAAATTTTGCTTTGATTTGGGTTGGAGATTATGACAGAAATTGCATTATGAATAATTAGACAATCTTACTAACAATTTCATGGGGGGTATAATGTTTCCTTAGTGTGCAATCATTGATTATTCTCCTCGATTTTATCTTTAGGGGAACCTTCTTAAAAGATGTCATTGGCATACTTTACTTTTCCTTAGAAGGATTTTAGTCCTTATAATAAACTACTTAATCTTGCCACACAGCTGTGTGGTAGAGTTTACCTCGTCACACAGCTGTCTGGTAGAGTTTACCTCGTCACACAGCTGTCTGGTAGAGTTTACCTCGTCACACAGCTGTCTGGTAGAGTTTATCTCGTCACACAGCTGTCTGGTAGAGTTAACCTTGCTGCACAGCTGTCTGGGGCTGTTTAAAGGTAGCAAGTTTTCCATACTCCTAGATAAATTACAGTTTCACATATTTAGTTAATGGTTTCCTTTGGTTTTCATATTTCCCAACTCCAGAAAATAGTGCTCTATATTATTGTATTTTTGTCATAGATTACAGGTCTCTTCCAGTGTAGTAAAACAAGAGCATCCAAGTTGTAGTCTAAGCAGTTTGTGAGATAAATACTTTGATGTATCTCTGTATCCTCTTCATATTGCTGTTGGCACATAAGGCATTCACAAGTGATCTCCATTGCTGCTGATCTGCTGCTTTTCTACCCATAGTATCCCATGTCAGTTTACATCCCTTCATTTCCCATTACCAAATATCTGGCAAGCTTTACTTCTTTTCACCAGTTCAGTGATTTCATTTGTTCCTGTTTCCATAACAAAGTATTTTTTTTTCCGGTAATGGGTTGTCAAACCTTTGCCTGGAGGACCAAGATGCTAGTTTGGTCTGACTCTTCTTTTCAAGATCTGTTGGGCAGGGTTAAACCTGCCAGGGAAACAAGTCTCCTGCCGGCATAGCTCTGAGAGTCATTAGAGTACTCAAGCCATCCCGCCACGACAAGGCACCAGCACCGTGGGATGGACTTTGATGTATGAGATACATTAAACATTGATTACGATGTGTGAATATTTCAGAAAGTTCCAGTTGTAGTCGGTCCATGAGACAGCAATGTTCCCATTTGTGTGATAAAGATCCGCTCACTGGAAAGGACACATGTTACTGCCCTGAAGATATGGCCTTGAGCAGTGATAAAATTACATGTTTGGGTAACTATCATCACCATCATTACCATAATCATCCTCATCATCATTATGATCACTATCATCACCATCATCATCATTCTCATCATCATCATCATCATCATCACTACTATCATTGTCCTCATCATCATTGTTACTGTGATTGTCCTGATGGACTGTTCAAATTCAATAGGGATGTGAATCTATTCCTCCATTGTATTTAATCATGTTCAATCTTTTTAATAATATAAGAATCAACATTGAAAAGACAGAAGTAATGTTACAGGAACGAATGAATGAGTAAACTTTATTTCCAAAGGGTTACAAATTGGGCATGCAGGCCTGTCTTACATTTGGCCCTTCCAATCATTCCTCTTTCAGACGGCATTTGAATTGTATATATGAAGCATATTATATTATTATGTTAAAATTCATTGTATAAATGTAAATTAGAAATACAAAGGCAAGGATGATAAATGCTTGCTTTTAAATATTTATGCAAAAATACTCAGAATTAAACCCAGTCATAACATGTACTCACAGACACTACAGACAACAAATATTGATACACTATACAGAGACATACGTACACAACACATACACGTAGATGCAACCAGTCATTTTTTCGGACAACTGTTGGTGAATATCTTGATGTTTAGTTCTTTATTAATATCCTACCCCAGATGACGTCACAGTCCAGTCCAACATTTTATAGGGTGGTAAGACTAGGGTTTCCTGTCTTTCTTTCTGATGCTTTTAACAACCCCAAAAACATGTAGAACTGGACCTAACCCCTAACCTCAAATGCAATGTATTAACACAGACTTAACACACACACAAACACAACACAAGCACAAGAAAGAAGCAGAATATAAAAACAGCAGTAGAGTGCAAAGGTGTTAAACAGGGTTCCAGGTTCAATCCCCGGTAAGGGCTGGAATTTTTTCACGTGGACTTGGACTTCTAGTAATTCCCCCTGGTCTCTGGGTAGTGAGATCGGACGCCCGTGTGCATTGTTGCGCACACATAAAAATCCCTTGGCAGTTGGAAATTGAAAAGAGTAGCCTAACTGCATGGCTCTGGCAAAAAATTTTGAGTTAAAAATCTACCCAAAGTAATTCAGGATCATCACTGGTGCTACACAGCCTGTGTACTGTGATGAGCGTCTTCAGACTTAGACTTGAGTTAGAAGAAAGAAAGGAGCACTTATGGGTTACTGTCAGTGTGCCATTATGTTGATCAGTGGTTCAAACTTCAAACTTCAAATATCTGTGAACAGCATTCACTGAAGATGGTAAATTGGAGGAGGAGGAGAAGAGGACGAGGAGGAGGGAGGAAAATAATAATAATCTTTTCAATGTCATGAAAAGGTTTGTGGTTTGGGGTTTGAACAACAGATCAACATCATTGCACACGGGTAGTAACCCATAAGTGCTCCGTTCTTCTTCTAACTCAAGTCTTGAGTCAGCACTGGAGATGATCCTGAAAATACTTTGAGTAGATTTTAACTGCAAATGTTGCTCGGGTAGTGCCGTTTAGCTACTCTTTTTGATTTACCCACTGCCAATGGATTTGTTATGTGCACAACAATGTAGTGGGGCATCCGATCTCACTGCCCAGAGACCAGGAGGAATTGCTTGAAGTCCAAGTGCATGTTGAAAAAACCCCAGCCCTTACCTGGGATTGAACCCAGAACCTCTAGCACTCAAGGTGGACGCCATGTGTTGAGACCAAGTAGTCACGAAAAGAATGCAATCAGTGTCTGTTTGGTGATTCTGTGTCCACTTCTCATTATGATATGTCTTTTTACGAAAATCTTGACCCCGAGATAATTAATTTCACTAGGGAATCTGTAGTCCCATAACACAGAGTGTCACTGGGTCACCAAGTTATTGACGACCATTTGAGCAGGTATTTACATATCTGGCAATATAAAATGTCCTTAGCTTTGTTTTTGTCTTTGAGATTTTCCAGTCTGCCAAACTCTGGATTTCTTCACATGCCATACTAAAGTCCTGTTTGAAACATGTTAATGAGTTCTGATACCAGGCCATCTTAATAGTAGATGAAAGTGATGTGAATTGTTTAAATCTCAAGCAATATGTGATGTTTTCCATTGAATCCTACCCATTACCTAATGTGTTCTTCTATTTATTGACACATTTGATTGGAACATTCTAAAGAAATCTGGCTTTACCATGGCCACTTTATTTGTGTATTTGATTGGTGTTATTGTTGACAGAAATGTCCTCATGATTTCCCATAGTAATTTTCTCTATCAAGCATAGACCTATGTCTAAAAATGAAAATATTTATTTAATCTTTAAAACCTTGCCAATTTAAATGGGTTTTTTTCTTTTGGTGCTTTATTAATATCCTACGCCAAACAAGGTAAATCCACAGGTCTTGAGACAGTCTAATATTTCAGGTGGTTGTAGATGGGCTGCATGCTATCGTGGGACCTAGGCTGCACTCTCTCGTGTGACGTAGGTGGGTTGGGGTTAGGGACAGTTCTAGATGTTTTGGGGTCGTTAAAAGCATGAGAAGCTGGGAAACCCAGTCTTACCACCCTCTAAAATGTGGGGCTGTCCTGTGACGTCATCTGGGGTAGGATATTAATAAAGCACCTTTTCTTTTCCTTTTTCTCATTCTGTTAACAGCAACACTGTACCCACATGGTCTTGAAGCTGCAGACAATTTCATTAACCCCAAACAGAGCACCAAAATCAATAAAACACCTGTCAGTGAGCCAGTGAAATTCAGCACAGAGATACCCGTAGGCAAGAGTCCTCAATCAGTGGCTTATGTGAGTATAATTTAAAACTAACAGATTTTATGTAGCAGTATTCTCGTCTTTTATGTAATGATCCCTCATAAAAGCATCAATTGTAACAAACTAACAGAGCATGTTGAGATAGGTGGAGACAGGCATGCTTCATGCAAAGTTGCAAGCATCACTTTAAAGGTCCCAGGTAGTTAGCATCCTTTGGATATTTTCTCCAGGTCATACCGGTGTTTTGGGAGATGAGCAGGCAGATAAGATTGGACAGTTTTGCATCACTTGGTGGTGAACTAATGTATGACAAACTGGATGTTGTGAGAGCCCTTTGGGAGTGAGTGAACGGTGCCGAGGCACAGGTAGATCATTGGGGTCTGAGAGGAATGGCACTGCGAGGAGTTACAAGGGGATCTGGCTGACACTCAGGGGAAAGGCTAATGGAATATACAATCAGTCAGTTAGGTACCATCACAATTTTAATTCTTCACTTGCACTTATGGGGGTGTCCCGAGTGCTGTTATGTCGATTCTTAATTCAACATTCAACATAAAAGCATCACTGTCTGTATTGAACAGAAGATCGTATAGGGCAAGACAGGAAGTGGTTGAAGTGAGAGGAAACATCAAGAGATTTACAACTATTGTCCCAAAAATTTACTGCCAAGAGACAGAAGTGTTTAAAATCCAAAACAGACAACTTCATTGTTGGCATGGCAGATGATTGATTCATCGAACAGGTTATAGCATTGAGCTCACGCTCTGAAGTAAATGGGTTGTTTCATGAACTGTGTCATTTAGTTCAAGTGACAATTTTTGAGAGATCTTTAGATGTATATTTCTGGTTTTTTAATTTTTTTTTATTCTTCTTCTTAAAACCTAACTTATAATATGTATAAAGGCTTCTAGGGTTCGTTTCCTGCAGTGAATGGCTTAAAAAAAAAAAAAACATTGTTCCTCATTTCAGACAATGTTATAAAAGTCAAGCTGTGGAAGAAATGTGGCATCACTACATAAATTCCTTAAGACAACATTGGTAAACAACAGCTAACCTGTAATGTGGAGAACGCAACACATTTTTTTTCTTTAATGATGGTAATCTCATATCTTCTCCTTCGTATTTTAGCTTGCAGCGACCAGCAGCGAAGTGTAAACAGCAGGGCAGCGTCTGAGTAATTTGTATTCAGGGTTTCTCTGAGCTTCCTTAAGTCTCTGTCCATCCTTGACATTGTTTTCCTCCATTTTTATGTCCACTTGGTCAGTATTTCGCTGCACATTGTAATATACTGTTTCTATGCAGTTGATAAACCAGCCAAACATTTTTTTGGGTGAGGTTTCAGCAATGTGGTTTTATAGAAGAATTCTTAGACTTCCTTAGCAGCAACAACAACAACAACAAAAACAACAAAAAGTAATAGCAACCCAGAGGTTTTAAAAGAGGCAAGGGCTTAACTCTTTGAGTCCCAAGGAACACATGATATGTTCATAGATTTCTAGCTAGAAGCTCAGTGAACGCAAGATGCACCGATTTTACGTCTGTCTCTTGGCTACCCCTTGGGCCTGTGATGCTAAACCTCTGGGACTAAAAGAGTTTATGACAGCTTATCATCAATATCATAAAGTGGCAGTCATCATTTTTTTGGGTCATGTTATGAAAGAGAGGAAACTGGAACATGTTGTGACCCCCCCCCCCCCCCCCCCCCCCCCCCCCCCTCCCCGCCAACAGATCTGTGAAATAAAGAAGGACAATGACATGAGAAGATTTTTTTATCATGACATAAAGGGGTGTCAGGATATGAACTGATACACTCTGTTAAAGATCACAGATTGTGGAGAGGTATGATAGCCCATGTGAGTCAGCAAGGACTTGATAATGATGATGAATAGATGTGTGGGGAGTTGCCAAATACTAAATGGGTTGAAATATCTTGTAAGCTTCAACAGATCCTCTACAATAGTGCAATGTATGTATGTAAGTTGTACCCCACCAGGATATCACACAAGCGATAAACACTCAGTAACACAAAGTGCCACCATGCGGATAAGGATTACACTGTGCCACGGGTCCTCAGAGTGTCCGACCAGAACGGAAACCCCATTCAACCGTCCACAGGTCCTCAAGCGATGTGATATTTATGGTCCGGCTTCATATTTAGGTGTCCCCCATTTTAAAAGCCTCAACAGGATGGGCATTTTGTTTTATGTGTCCGAAAAAACATTGTCTTCACTCAACCTGCCACAGGTCCTCAACAGTGATGTGATTTTGTGATGTGTCCGACATTCAGAAAAGGTGTCTTCAACAAACCATTTTACAACCTTCCACAGGTCCTCTACAATGGTGTAATCCTATTCGACTCCTATTCAGTGTTGGGCTCTCCAAATCTCAAAGCAGCACACATTGGCAGCCAGAACCTGTTAGCTCCCTTGTGGGCTGATAACAAATGCTTTGGAACCACAGAAGTTTCTTACCACCTGTATGAGACATGTGAATTATCTTCTTTGGAATCGTCCAGTCAAAAGATGACATCACCCAAACAGAAGGAAGTCATTGCTAGAGCAGCCAGAGATGTCAAGAAGTATCATAAACTAACTGATTTTGAAATCACTTCAGTTTTAGTGGCAACATGGACGAATTTTCAGTCAGTGGTATGAAATACTTGTCTTATTGTATTTTGTTGTATTTAACCCTGTCGCTGATATATATATACGTCCGCCTGGTACACTGTTAAAGGCAAATTAACTCGTCTTCCGTTTTCTGTGTCCCCACTGCTAAGGACGAGCTAACTCGTCTTTGACTTTTCTTACAGGTTGATTCTTCTTCTTCTTCTTCTTCTTCTCTTCCACCTTTTACCCCATCGAAGTGTCGGCGGGAGATGTAATGTTCGTTGATGAGCTCTGTCGAGAGCACTAATAAGACATGTTCATTTCTGTAAGGCTGATCTTAATGCCACTCCATGTTTTCCGAGGTCTTCCATTCGCTCTATACCCGTGGTAACGTTTTAGTGTGGCTCGCTGTGGCGGATAGTACCAGGGCATTCTTGTTGGGTGTCCAAACCACTTCATTTGTTGTTCTTTGATGACCTATAACACTGGCTTTATTCCTAGCATTCGTCTGATTTCATGATTTCATGATTTCCTTGAAACTCCTGCAGCTCTTCTAAGGCATTTCATCTCTGTTGTCACAATTTTACGTTCATTGGAGGATGTAAGTGTCCACGTTTGGCATTGTTAGCATAGTGTGGGCCAAAAAATAGTTCTGATAAGATTCACTTTAGTACTCCGAGGTATCTGCTTGTGTGTTACAGGTTGCTAAGGACTGTAATTCTCGGGGGTGAAATGACAATATACATTACCTAAATCTGATCAAATTGATACATTTACATACAATGAAAACACAAATCATGTTTGTCTAAGTGTGTTTAGATGCATTTCATGTTATCCTCTTGCTTTGTTACTATTGAAGCGTGGTCGGTGAACATTTTTTTTTTTTGCCCTGGAATATATTTCTGGTTTTGCGTTAGTCTACTCTTTAATTTTTTTAATACAAAATAAAAAGAAAATTGGTTAATTAAAGTTGAAAAAGAAATTAATGGAGTTTCTTTCAGGGAATAATAAAAAGGATCACTATACAACCAGGACTTTCAGCTGGATCTTACAGCCAGGGAACAGGGAAGACAATATACCTGAAAAGTCCTTTACCTAATTTTAAAATCAACTTAATTTAACATAACACACTACAACCTTTGACCAATTAGGGTCATAGAGGTGTATCGCTGGAAGCACTAGCACATAAAACCCACCATCTTTCTCTGTCTGCTGCTTGATGAATAAGTGTATGATAACTTAGTCCTGTGGATTTCTTGATGTTGTTATTCCAGATTCTTCTTAACCCTCCTCTTCTTCGACTACCCCCAATGTTTCTTGAATTACAGTCTTTGTAGTCGAATCATGTCTCACCACGAGCCCAAACCATACTAGCTTGTAACTTTTCACGACTGCTAAGAGAAGTTCCTGATTTCCTGCAAATTTGTATATTTTTTCTCTGACATATTTATTAGTTTTGTGCAACTTAATTTAATACAGATTGACTGCACTATTTGTTTTAATTGTGTTATTTGTTGCTTTAACTCTAAAACAGCGTAGTGACAGCAGTACAACAAGCATATTCCAAGCAATTCTTGTGAACTGTCATGTTAAAATGGGAAATGAAACTTCCATGACAGGTAAGTTAGGTATGTTCAAAAATGGCTGCTGTATTGTACAGTTTTGCCTGCCATGTTTTTTACAGAACAGTCTGCTGGAGACTTTCAAGGGGATCTGGCTGATGCTCAACACTCAAAGGGAAAGGCAAGATGAATGAACAATCAGACAGTCAATGGTACAATCAGAATTAAAACTCTTCGCCTGCTGCTGAAGATGGGGACAGAGCACTTGTGAGAGTGACCTGAGTGCTATAATATCTATTCCTAATTCAACATTCAAAATGCCATGTTTGTTAAAGGTGTTTATTTATTTTTTTTTTTTTTTTTTTTTTAACTGGATAGTAGATTTAGTCAGCCCATGCCACACTGAATGTTTGCGCACTTGCAGATGCAATAAATTGTGTTAGTCAGATGTCTTGGGTTTTACGGGGATACGTTACCTACTAGACATGCCAGTTCTGTGGCTTCTTGGGGCAACATTTTACAGGATTTTTTTAAAGGGAAGAAATACCTCCTCAAGAAATTAAAGAACATTAACTCTCTCAGTCCCAAGGAACGCATTATACATTCATATGTTTCTATCTAAAAGCCCATTGAATGTGAATTGCGCTGATTGTATGTCTCTCTTGTCTCCTCCTTGGGTTTCGGATGCTCAACTCGCTGGAACTCAGTGAATTAAATGGGATGAATTCAAGAAAGATATAGAAATAAGAGAAATATTTGGACAACTATTTGCTTAACAGTAACAAGATACAGATTGCAATTATTGACTTAAGAAATGACAGTTTTGAAAGTATGGTTGACCTTGCAATCAAAGAAATTTCTAAAAAAAAAAAAAAGAAAAAAAAAATCTTTTGCCACAGATTTGAACCTTAGATTTTCTGACTAACCAAGTAGCATCGTTTAAGAGGTCTGAGTAGTTAGCGTCCTTTGAATATTTTTTCCATGTCATGCTGGTGTGTTGGGGAATGAGCAGGCAGATAGACTGGTCAGTTGTGCACCACATGGTGGTGAACTGTTGTATGACAAGCTGGATATTGGGAGGGCATTTGGGAGCGAGTGAACTGTGAGGAGGCACAGATAGATCATTATGGTCTGAGGAGAATGGCGCTGCTGAAGATGATGACAGAGCACTTATGGGAGTGGCCCAACTTAATTCTTAATTCAACATTTAACATTCAACTGACCAGCGATTGGTATTGGTGAATCAGTTAAACTTTATTAGTTTATGTAAATGCCATTCATTTAATTGATCTCACTTCTCCCCACCCCCTCCCAAATATTTAAACATAAACAGACAAGGAAGAGTCATTTGCCATCTTCAATTATAAAAATGGTGAACATACTTGTCTGCCTGAACAGCCGTTTGAAGTTGGGGTGGCAACCAACGATGGCATGTCCAAATTGCAATTTGTTGGTAAGAAGAAACAAAATCTGGCATCTTCTGTAGGAAATACAGGTATGTACGTTTACAGTATAATTTGCAGTCATCATCATCATCATCATTATCATCATCATCATCATCATCATCATTATCATCATCACTACCACCATCCTCATCCTCCTGATTTACAATAATTTGTCAGATAGGGCTTAGTCTGTTCCTTCATTCCATTCTATCCTAAAGAGCCTTGACCACATCTGCCTTGTCATGTATCAATTCACCACCTGTGGTGCAGATCCAGCCAATCTCTCTGCATGTTCATTACCCACTATGCTAGCAAAGAGTTTAAAATATACCTAAAAGTATTTCAGGATCCTCACCGGTGCTACAGAGTTTGTGTACTGCACTGACATTCTCTAGACTTAGACTTGAGTCAGAAGTCGAACGGAGCACTTATAGGTTACCTCTGGTGCCAAGATGATGATCCTTCATCTAAACCTAAACCTAACTTGAATGAAGCAAACCATTTGATTTGCTGTCTGTATATGTAATTTAGAATTGGTTCTGGTCGACCTAATTGTTTTTATGACCTCACTCCTGATTGCTAGCCATGTTGGCATAACAGTTTGTGGACTTGCCTCCCAAGAAATTGGTCTGCTATCCATCCCTGCTGAGGCAGGATTCCTGTTTTTTTTTCCTGTTCAAATTAGCTCTGCGGTTCAACCCAGATTTAGAAAAAAAAAAACCCAGTTTTTTTCTCTGACGTCCTCATTCCCGAATTTGTCTCTTCTGGTCACTTCAACAGCTATCCCAGACATCTCACTTCCATGGTTACAAATTTTCTATTTTATCAGTAATATTTCTGACCCAGTGACCCATTGCCACAATTATATACTCACTGGTTGTGGACACAGTCATGTTTGTTCTAGAATGATAAAAAAAATGATGCCAGATGATCTAAGACAATGTCAGCTTTCTGTCAAAATTAATGCTAGGCACGGTCAGTGTTTTCAGCTCCTGGCATATGGTGGTCATTGAATTTTCCTACATTTGTAGATTGTTTTGTTGCCCAGCTACTGAGTTAAGTGCATGGAGCGACACTGTGAGCTGCAGATTTCATTTTGAATGATTTTTGACTGTGACCAATGTGGTGGTATTGTGAACTGTAGATACAAAAAATGATGTGTGGCTTGTTGCCACATAATTAGTGTTGCCTCCTTATATGATTAATATTGATTGTGTATGCAACTGCTGCTCTGTTAGTAGCTACTCCTTACAGTGATGATGAGCTGCATTTCTGGTGTTGGACTGTTTGTGTTAGCACTTATGGTGGCTGCCTTATACTTTTAATGCATGTGCATGATAGTGGACATGCTTAGGCTGCAGTATGTGTCAATTTTTCCAGGGGGCAGTGATTGGCATTCTGTGTGTTTTTCGGTGGTATAGGAGTGGAGCAACTATAGGGGAACCCATTAGCGATGAAGCTGAAATTAGGATTACAAGATAACAAGACAATGTCATGGTGGAATCATTATTATTATCATCATTACCAAATTCAACTGTTGCCATTGATCATCGCTGGAAAGAACAGTTTTTGATCCATTGCTTCTGTGTAGTAGTGGCTGCTGTCACTCTGTATCTTTGTAGAATGTCTCTAATGTCATCAGTCCATATCCTGTTAGATTGACCTTTTGATTTAACACCAGATCTTTTAATGTGTCATGCCTGTGTCGGCAGTTCATGATGGAATATTATTCCAATAGAACTTACCGAAAACACTAAGGGTAAAGATCTGTGGAGAGACAATGTTCTGAATGCCATCTAGCAAAGCACATCATGATGATGTTTCTTTTAACTCTGTCAGTAAAACCAATAAAAACCATGTATGACTAGATGTGCGCACCATTCAGTATATCATGTATGTTTGTACCTGAGCATCAGCGTCTGTGGCTTAGGCATTGCAAACACGCTTTGTATTGCTAAGGTGCTGAGTTTGATCCCAGCTGCGGACGGCTTGTCTTGCATTGGTTTCGACCTTGGTACTGAGAGCTGACCTTTCAGTAAGCAATAGCAAACTACTAAATGTATAATGTGCCTAGTAAAACACAACAGCTAAAAAATGCTAGGGTTGGTTTTGCTACGTCCTGTAAAGGATACACAAACTAAGTACCTGAGCAGCATACTGACTTGCCCTGATTGGTCAGAAATCGTTGTCAAAGGCAGGAGTAGCAGACCACTGTGTTGATGTGGAAGGCAAGGGAAAACTATCATTTTATCTTCCCAAGCTTGCAGGAGTCGAAACAGTTCAGATACAGGGAACAACATTAATGGCTGTTTAGGGGACATCGACCTTTAGTGTGAAACATCACAATCTGCAGGTGATACTGATGCTGAATGTTCTGAAGTGATGGCATGGCAGTGGAGATGATCCCAGATGCCAAGAACCAAGATCAGTACAGACTTGAGCGCTTACACCGTTGTGCAGGGACTTGATGATGATGATTTTATGCATTTTATGAAGTTAAAGGTTAAAGTTAATGGTTAAAGTTAAAGGTTAAAGTCGAGAGGATCAACTTCATTGCACCGGGTTTATCCCTAACGTTTGGTCTCTCTCCCTAGAACGGTTAGCCACCTGCCGAGTGTGCCACACCGAGCACAAACTTTGTAGCTCTGGTGATTATCCCCAGGGATCTTAGTAAAAATTGCACTCATGAACTGAAGGTCACATTGGGGAAAAGAACCTGTGACCTTGTGAATGGGAGGCAAATGGCTTGAACACTTTGCCACGGAGACATTTTATGTTTGGGCACAGCGTGCTGAAGCACTCTGATAACATATTTGTTCTACATGAAATGTGTACTTGCACCTTGTCAAAGTAGTACATTTATGAGTTTAGTGTTCAAAAAACAGATTTGATATTCTGAGAATGAATGAGTTTGTCTTCCCCCCTTGTGCCACAGTCTACTTCTTATTTTCTCACAATTGGGTAAAATTATACTACCACAAGAAAATATTTGTGATGACAAAGACACAAACATTAAAATGTCATTAAAAAATGAAAGTCATGAACAATAAAAGGCACTTGAAAACTTTCTAAAATAAACTTGAAACCTCAAAAAAAAAATTAACTAGAATGTCTTTGCATTGGAACCCACAGAGACATAGAAGTAAGGGAAGACCAAAAAAACATGCACAACTGAGCTAGAGAGTGAAGTTAAAAAGATGGAGAGGACATGGGGAGAACTGCATGCCATAGCGAAGGTTAGAATGACTTGGCATGAGTTGGTTAAGGGCCTGTGCTCCATTGGGGGTTTGAAGGGTAGAAGAAGAAGAAGAAAACAAAATGTCACCAATATAAATGTGTGAAGCTTTATAGGGCTGTGTAGAAATGGGGTCATGAGCCTGTGGATTTAAGACCACACAGCTAGTGCTGTCACCACGTACAGGTTAGGATGTTTATTTTGCACTCAACAGAAAAACTCCATCATCTTATAGGGGTCAAACCTGGCTTTCCCACTTAAGAGCCCAACATTGTAACCACTTGTCCAGCCGCTTCTCTGGCCATTAAAAATAAAGGCATAATAAATTCTTTATTTCTGTTGCAGGTGATAAAGGCGTAGTGACCTTTAAGGTCGGTACAACTCTTACTCCGAGCCAGCTGTGCCACAGGCACCTCTGCAAACATTCAGCTCTGATAGAAAACCCATATTTCAAGTCTGAAACTGCAGAACTTTTCAAGTGCCCTTGCACTCTGGACCGACTTGGTCTTCAGTGGGAATTAGTTATTAACAATGAACTAGAACCAAAATCAAAATGTTATACCATCAGTGCGGTAGCCAAGCGGAAATTCCTTAGCAAAAACCAGAGAAACAGGGTAACATTTAAGTAGTTATTTTTATAGTATTTTCTACTGGGTTTTTTAATTTGCAATTATATTTTTTAAATATAAAGTTTTAGGATATTAGACATAGAACCTGTTCTGCTGTATGAAGGCAAATCGTGGAATGTCACTGAACAAATTAGGAAGAATTTTGAAGCAACAGAGATGTGGTTTCTGAGATGAATGTTACGAATACCTTGGACGATCAAAGTAACTAACAATGATTGCTTGAAAAAAGCTAATGAAATTAGATCTCTATATAAAACAAAAAGAAAGAGACAAACACTGTTCTTTGTCCACATAATGAAAAGAGAGACATTGGAGAACATCGTGACAACTGGAAAGATCAGTGAAAAAAGGGGTAGAGGCAGACCAAAAAGAGACGATGCTGGATGGGCTAAAAAGATGGCATGGAGGGATATTATCAAGAGAGCTGTTCCAGGTAACCATAGATCTTGATCTGTGGAGATGAATGAGCGCCTACGCCAGTTGGCATTGCAATTGATGATGATGATTTTTAGCAGTTGGTGAATGAGTTCAGCAATTGTATGATAGTCAACCTTACAGTGACTGCATGCTGTATTGATTGTATGATAGTCAACCTTACAGTGACTGCATGCTGTATTGATTGTATGATAGTCAACCTTACAGTGACTGCATGCTGTATTGATTGTATGATAGTCAACCTTACAGTGACTGCATGCTGTATTGATTGTATGATAGTAAACCTTACAGTGACTGCATGCTGTATTGATTGTATGATAGTAAACCTTACAGTGACTGCATGCTGTATTGATTGTATGATAGTAAACCTTACAGTGACTGCATGCTGTATTGATTGTATGATAGTCAACCTTACAGTGACTGCATGCTGTATTGATTGTATGATAGTAAACCTTACAGTGACTGCATGCTGTATTGATTGTATGATAGTAAACCTTACAGTGACTGCATGCTGTATTGATTGTATGATAGTAAACCTTACAGTGACTGCATGCTGTATTGATTGTATGATAGTAAACCTTACAGTGACTGCATGCTGTATTGATTGTATGATAGTAAACCTTACAGTGACTGCATGCTGTATTGATTGTATGATAGTAAACCTTACAGTGACTGCATGCTGTATTGATTGTATGATAGTCAACCTTACAGTGACTGCATGCTGTATTGATTGTATGATAGTCAACCTTACAGTGACTGCATGCTGTATTGATTGTATGATAGTAAACCTTACAGTGACTGCATGCTGTATTGATTGTATGATAGTAAACCTTACAGTGACTGCATGCTGTATTGATTGTATGATAGTAAACCTTACAGTGACTGCATGCTGTATTGATTGTATGATAGTGAACGTTACAGTGACTGCATGCTGTATTGATTGTATGATAGTAAACCTTACAGTGACTGCATGCTGTATTGATTGTATGATAGTGAACGTTACAGTGACTGCATGCTGTATTGATTGTATGATAGTGAACGTTACAGTGACTGCATGCTGTATTGATTGTATGATAGTAAACCTTACAGTGACTGCATGCTGTATTGATTGTATGATAGTAAACGTTACAGTGACTGCATGCTGTATTGATTGTATGATAGTAAACCTTACAGTGACTGCATGCTGTATTGATTGTATGATAGTGAACGTTACAGTGACTGCATGCTGTATTGATTGTATGATAGTGAACATTACAGTGACTGCATGCTGTATTGATTGCATGATAGTGAACGTTACAGTGACTGCATGCTGTATTGATTGCATGATAGTGAACATTACAGTGACTGCATGCTGTATTGATTGCATGATAGTGAACGTTACAGTGACTGCATGCTGTATTGATTGTATGATAGTGAACATTACAGTGACTGCATGCTGTATTGATTGTATGATAGTGAACCTTACAGTGACTGCATGCTGTATTGATTGTATGATAGTGAACCTTACAGTGACTGCATGCTGTATTGATTGTATGATAGTGAACCTTACAGTGACTGCATGCTGTATTGATTGTATGATAGTGAACCTTACAGTGACTGCATGCTGTATTGATTGTATGATAGTGAACCTTACAGTGACTGCATGCTGTATTGATTGTATGATAGTGAACCTTACAGTGACTGCATGCTGTATTGATTGTATGATAGTGAACCTTACAGTGACTGCATGCTGTATTGATTGTATGATAGTGAACCTTACAGTGACTGCATGCTGTATTGATTGTATGATAGTGAACCTTACAGTGACTGCATGCTGTATTGATTGTATGATAGTGAACCTTACAGTGACTGCATGCTGTATTGATTGTATGATAGTGAACGTTACAGTGACTGCATGCTGTATTGATTGTATGATAGTGAACCTTACAGTGACTGCATGCTGTATTGATTGTATGATAGTAAACCTTACAGTGACTGCATGCTGTATTGATTGTATGATAGTGAACGTTACAGTGATTGCATGCTGTATTGATTGTATGATAGTGAACGTTACAGTGACTGCATGCTGTATTGATTGTATGATAGTGAACGTTACAGTGACTGCATGCTGTATTGATTGTATGATAGTGAACGTTACAGTGACTGCATGCTCTATTGATTGAATGATAGTGAACGTTACAGTGACTGCATGCTGTATTGATTGTATGATAGTGAACGTTACAGTGACTGCATGCTGTATTGATTGTATGATAGTGAACGTTAAAGTGACTGCATGCTGTATTGATTGTATGATAGTGAACCTTACAGTGACTGCATGCTGTATTGATTGTATGATAGTGAACCTTACAGTGACTGCATGCTGTATTGATTGTATGATAGTGAACCTTACAGTGACTGCATGCTGTATTGATTGTATGATAGTGAACCTTACAGTGACTGCATGCTGTATTGATTGTATGATAGTGAACCTTACAGTGACTGCATGCTGTATTGATTGTATGATAGTGAACCTTACAGTGACTGCATGCTGTATTGATTGTATGATAGTAAACCTTACAGTGACTGCATGCTGTATTGATTGTATGATAGTGAACGTTACAGTGACTGCATGCTGTATTGATTGCATGATAGTAAACCTTACAGTGACTGCATGCTGTATTGATTGTATGATAGTGAACCTTACAGTGACTGCGTGCTGTATTGATTGTATGATAGTGAACGTTACAGTGACTGCATGCTGTATTGATTGTATGATAGTGAACCTTACAGTGACTGCGTGCTGTATTGATTGTATGATAGTGAACGTTACAGTGACTGCATGCTGTATTGATTGTATGATAGTGAACCTTACAGTGACTGCGTGCTGTATTGATTGTATGATAGTGAACGTTACAGTGACTGCGTGCTGTATTGATTGTATGATAGTGAACGTTACAGTGACTGCGTGCTGTATTGATTGTATGATAGTGAACGTTGCAGTGACTGCATGCTGTATTGATTGTATGATAGTGAACCTTACAGTGACTGCGTGCTGTATTGATTGTATGATAGTGAACGTTACAGTGACTGCATGCTGTATTGATTGTATGATAGTGAACCTTACAGTGACTGCGTGCTGTATTGATTGTATGATAGTGAACGTTACAGTGACTGCATGCTGTATTGATTGTATGATAGTGAACCTTACAGTGACTGCGTGCTGTATTGACTCCTTGTGGTGTCTCAAACTAGAAAAGCCTTGAGACTGTATCCAGCTGAAGTGCTTGTTTGTGTGTTGGCGCTCCATGTATTGATAGGCACACATAGGAAACAAATAAATAAGCAGATCTGTGAAATGGATGTACTTGCAAAATTCAAGTTCTGCAACAAGAACAAATCTAGAAGTGGTGGAACAGCTAGAACTTTCTGTCAGTCTTTAGAGCCAGTTGATGCTAAGAAGAAGAAGCAGAAGAAGAAGCAGAAGAAGAAGCAGAAAAAGAAGAAGAAGAAGAAGAAGAAGAAGAAGAAGAAGAAGAAGAAGAAGAAGAAGAAGAAGAAGAAGAAGAAGAAGAAGAAGAAGAAGAAGAAGAAGAAGAAGAGAAGGAAGGGGAGCAGCAGCAGCAGCAACAGTAAGCAGTAGCAGAAGAAGCAGAAGAAGAGAGTTATTTGACTTAGATAAATTATGAGGTCAATTTTCCAGCTGCCTTTTTTCCAGGCTTGAATCCTCAGTGGCACCGTAGGTGCCTCTTTTTTTATAGTTTTCATAATTTAAAAACAAAATTATCAATTTTCTGTATTATAGGAAAAATTCTTCTTGTATAAATATTCTGATGCTCAGAGGAAAGGCAGGATAGATGTATTATCAAACTGCTACCAGCACTACTTGTATTGAAACTGTGCTGGTTGCTGAAGACGTGGACAGAGCACTTAAGGAAATGCCCTAAATGCTGTGATGTTGGTTCTTGAATCAGCTCAATTCAACATACAAATATTCATAGTTTATCTATTAAGTTATTATTCAGTACATTTGTTAGTTCAATAATTTTCTTTCTAATAATATGATTACCTTTTTGAAATTTATCATAATTTGTTTATTTTTTAAATAAACATCATCATCAAGTGCGTTCCCGACTGGCATGGGCGATCATACCTCTCCATAATCTACGATCCGCAGCTGCATGTATCAGTTCATGTGCTGACACCCCTCCATGCTATGACAAAAGATTTTCAAAAATCTTCTCACGCTGTCTTCCTCTGTCTTCCTCTGTTTGTCTTTCCTCAGAGTTTTCCAGTGGTCACAACATGTTCCATTTTCCCTCTTCTCATAACGTGGCCAAAAAATTATGACAGTTTCTTTCTAATCTTTGTGATAACTTGTCTTTAAGCACTCACCTCTTTCAAGACATCTGGGTTGCTCTTCTTATCTGTCCAAGGAATTATAAAATTTTTTTTTTAAAAACCACATCTCTTGAGACCTCGAGATATTGTTCGCCTTGTTTAATAATTGTCCAGGCTTCACAGCCGTATGTTAAAACTGGCTCTATGTAGCATGTGAAAATTCTTGTCCTAACCTTCATTGACATGGATTTACTACAAAAAATTTTCTTCAGTTTATAAAATGCAGTTTTGGCTTGTCCTATTCTATTCTTTATCTTTGTGGTACATCTTCCATCGGACATTATCCATGTGCCTGGATACAAAATTTCTGTACTTGTCCTAAAATAACATCTGTGACTTTTATTATACATTTAGGCACTATTCTTGTCCTGAAAATCACCATAACCTCTGTCTTGTATTTCATTATACAATTACCTTCTCCAAAATAGATAGCCAAAATCGATTAATTGCATTGTTATAATATTAATTGTTCTTATATAAATTGTTATTTTTTTTATTAACTATCTTATTATTTTTTTAAATTATTTTTTTAGCTGTGTTGTTATTCCTGGACCCCGCCAGCAAATGATAGCTGGAAAGACTGGTTACACTCTTGGCAGGATGGATCTCTCCTCCTCTCCTCTTCATATCTACTGATTAGTAACCCCTGGTATTCACCATCTTTGTTTGGCAACACACAAGCCTACCAGGATGCTATCGAAAACATCAAGGCTAAAAGATGGTGCTGTGAGAAATCCCCATTTCGTTTCTGTAACAAATTCAACAAAATCTTTGGAGATAATCAGTGTTCACAACATGCAAGCTTTATCCATGGTAAGGGAGTGTTCATTTAACACAAAACAATTTATATTCCATGGTAAGGGAGTGTTCATTTAACACAAAACAATTTATATAAGAAAAATTAATATTATAATAATTAGGGCTGTACCGAATGTTCGCTTTGTATTCGCTTCAGGGCCGAATTGTGGACTTATTGACTATTCGGTATTCGGCCGAATAGTTTCGGTCAGGCCGAATACGAATAGTAGTTACGGCTATCTTCCGACTAACGGTCGGTAAAGATGGTGGCCACAAAATATCCTTTCGAGCCACAGTCGCGTGTTAATTGCGCACTAGCCGTCATGAGCACACCGTGGATGCTGCTCGTGGATCCTAGCCATCTAGTTTAGCCCCATTCCATGCCATGGGGGACATGTGGCGGTGGCGATAGTCGCTGGAAAACTGCCGGAGAACCGCACATTAAGTCACATGACTGTGGCTTGAAAGGATATTTTGCGACCACCATTTTTACCGACAGTTAGTCAGAGGATAGCCGTAGTTACCTTACACCCGCTTCTGCATACATCGCCTTAACACAAACATTGAACGATTGGTTTTGTTGAAAGCTAATGCAGCTTTCCTGCATTAAATAAGCTGTCAGCTACGATTTCCAAGTTTAGTTACTTGTTATAATACTTAGGATTCTTTCATTACTAGTTATTAGTTACCACAGACTGACTGAAGGATAAAAAACATAAAATGTTTTTAAATGTTTACTATTCTGTACGAATACTAACTAGACATGGAACAAATATATACTTCGGCCACATCAAAGTATGAAAATCAAACGAATGGAAACATAAAAGTACTTGGGTGCAAACTTCAACTGCTCCAACATGCTGGGAGAAGAAATACAATCTAGAATACAATCTGGAAATAAAGTATACTATGCCCTTCAACATCTGGTAAAGTCAAAGTTTCTGTCTCGCAACACCAAGATCAAAATATATAAAACGTTGATAAGACCAGTCGTTTTATATGGCTCTGAAACTTGAAGCAGAAATAAAGAGATGAGGCCTTATTACAGGTTTTCAAAAACAGTCTTACGACAAATCTTTAGACCCATCAAAGATGCAAACAGCGGGGAATGGAGAGTAAGAAGCAACAACAAATACAATCTAGAATACAATCTGGAAATAAAGTATACTATGCCCTTCAACATCTGGTAAAGTCAAAGTTTCTGTCTCGCAACACCAAGATCAAAATTTATAAAACGTTGATAAGACCAGTCGTTTTATATGGCTCTGAAACTTGAAGCAGAAATAAAGAGATGAGGCCTTATTACAGGTTTTCAAAAACAGTCTTACGACAAATCTTTAGACCCATCAAAGATGCAAACAGCGGGGAATGGAGAGTAAGAAGCAACAACAAATACAATCTAGAATACAATCTGGAAATAAAGTATACTATGCCCTTCAACATCTGGTAAAGTCAAAGTTTCTGTCTCGCAACACCAAGATCAAAATTTATAAAACGTTGATAAGACCAGTCGTTTTATATGGCTCTGAAACTTGAAGCAGAAATAAAGAGATGAGGCCTTATTACAGGTTTTCAAAAACAGTCTTACGACAAATCTTTAGACCCATCAAAGATGCAAACAGCGGGGAATGGAGAGTAAGAAGCAACAACAAATACAATCTAGAATACAATCTGGAAATAAAGTATACTATGCCCTTCAACATCTGGTAGAGTCAAAGTTTCTGTCTCGCAACACCAAGATCAAAATTTTTAAAACGTTGATAAGACCAGTCGTTTTATATGGCTCTGAAACTTGAAGTAGAAATAAAGAGATGAGGCCTTATTACAGGTTTTCAAAAACAGTCTTACGACAAATCTTTAGACCCATCAAAGATGCAAACAGCGGGGAATGGAGAGTAAGAAGCAACAACGAAAAACATAATATGTTTAAATCACTACTGATCACTGGTATCATGAGGGCTTACAGACTAAAATGGTTGGGGCATATTGAAAGAACGTCAGATGACAGAGAAGTAAAAGCTGTATACACCTGAGAGAGGAATGGGTGTAGACCACGAGGCAGACAAAAAGAAGTTCGAGAGATAATGTCCAGTCAGACCTGCAAACAACTGGTGTCACAAATTGTGAAGAGATGGCCAGCCAGAGAGATGAATGGAGACAAGTGATATACGCAGCAGTAAACCTCAAGGGCTCAGAATGCTAAAGAAAAAGACTTTTCTGTGCTACTTCATGTGAAGTAAAAGTTTAGTGTACATTTGACATTATGCATGTGATTTTATTTTTTAGATATATTTTATACACTATTCGTATTCGGCCGAATAGTTGGCCCCCCTATTCGTATTCGGCCGAATAGTGAAAATCACTATTCGGTACAGTTCTAATAATAATGCACATAATCAATTTTGGCTATCTATTCTGGAAAAAGTAGTTATATAATAAAATACAAGACAAGTAATGGTGATTTCCAAGAAAAGAATAGTGCCTAAATGTATAATAAAAGTTACAGGTGTTGAATGTTGCATTAAGAATCAACATCACAGCACTCAGGACACTCCCATCTTCACTTGCTGCTGAAGATGGGGACGGAGCGCTTATGAGAGTGTCCCGAGTGCTGTGATGTCGATTCTTAATTCAACATTCAACATCCGTGGTAATGAACAGTATATTTTTTGTGCAGAGTTTTTCTGAGGATTGTTATTATTTTGGTGTTATGGAGTTTGTATGCTGTGGATAACTACTGGACCTAAATTTGCCTAGAACAACCACACAACAGCCAGGCACAACAGCCAGGGGCTGTTGGGGTTGGTTCTGCAATGTCCTGTAAAGGATACGCAACTAACCATGCTGTGAATATTTAAAAATTTTTTAATATTCCGATGATGCTGGAATCATAGTTTTAAAGAACGTATAGTTTGAGAATGGAGGTGGAGGCAGTCACTGCTGCCTTCTGCTGGCTTGAAAATCAGCTGTACACACA
The DNA here is from genome assembly GCA_905116865.2 of Candidula unifasciata. Lineage (NCBI taxonomy): Eukaryota > Metazoa > Mollusca > Gastropoda > Stylommatophora > Geomitridae > Candidula > Candidula unifasciata. Next base: position 326,235 of record CAJHNH020004035.1, on the reverse strand, counting down.
GGCTGTTATTGTAACTGACTCACAGAGCATGTTGAGAAAGGTGGAGACAGGCATGCTTCGTGCAGAGTGGCAAGCATCACTTCAGAGGTGCCAGGTAGTTAACTTCCTTTGGATATTTTCTCCAGGCTATGCCCGTGTGGCGGGAAATTAGCAGGCAGAAGACTGGCTGGTTCTGCACCACTTGGTGTATGACAAGCTGCATGTTGTGAGTGCCCTTTAGAAGCGAGTGAACAGTGCCGAGGAACAGATAGATCATTGTGGTCTGAGGAGAATGGCACTGCAAGGAGTTAGAAGGGGATACGGCCAACGTTTGACACTGAAGGAAAGGGCAAGATGGATATACAATGAGACAGTTACTGGTACCATTGGAATTTTAACTCTTTGCTTGCTGCTGATGATGGGGACGGAGCGCTTATGGAGGTGTCCCGAGTACTGTGATGTTGATTCCTAATTCAATATTCGACATTTTTAAAGAACAATGAGAGGAGTGGCTGGCTAAACTGTTAACAAAGCAGGGCTGTCATTCAGGAGACCTGAGTTTGAATCCTCAGTAGGGTTGGAGATTTGTTTGTGAGGGGCAACAATAAAATCCTTACCTGCACAGTTCATGGTGACAGCACTAGCTCCACAGCCTTAAATCCTCCAACTCAAAGACCCTCCTGCCTACACTGCAAAAATAAAAACTAGTTAAGGCAGTAATAAACAAACAAACAAAGCTAGAACTGACAAACATAGACCAGGCCTGTGACATAGGTGTTGAAAAAGCTGTAAATAATTATGAAATAACTGGTTCGATTCCAGTGGTAGATAACTTGGCAGCAGAATGCTTTTAATTGATTTAAACAATGGTATGGAGTGCCAACCATTCAGTAGTGAAAGCAACCAACTGAATGTAAACTTGTAAAATGTTCCATTGTGTGTACAGTCTTCATTTTAATAAGGATTGACCCACTGTTCCCCTAAAAAAACATCATAAAAGTTGACACATTAGGGATGTTTCTTTCAAAGTTATAGTGCATCTGCCTGAGAGGTAAGGAACCAACAGTCTGCAGACAAATAAGTTAGATCTGTAAAATGGTAGTGCACACCAAACTCAAATTCAGGAACAAAACCAAAGTCCAGAAGTAGACAACAAGAACTTTCCATTAATGAACAAATACTAAAGAGAAGAAGAATTTAAAACTGCCTGTTTAAATTGCAAACAATTAGCCAAAAAAAATGCTAGGGTTGGTTCTGCAACGTCCTGTAAGTGATATGAAACTAACTAATCAGCAGCAGGTGATATAGTTAACATCATGCAGGCCATCTTTACTTCTCCAGACATTTCCTGGAACCAGTTGTAGGCTTTGTTGACCTATAGGCCAAGGTTATTGTGTTTTTCCACTGGTCCAGATTTGAACCTAAGATTATCGGACCATCAGACTCCTACTACAGATGTCATCATCATCATGTAGCAGGTCCTTTGCAGAACGTCACTCTCATCACGGTCTGCCTGAAAGAAACTCTGTCTCTCGCCAGCTTTTCCACCTCATGTACTTTCATACTCAAGGAGTCCCTTATATCCTGTGCCCATTTTCGTGTTGGTCGGCCCCTGTCCCTCCTTCCTGGTACCATGCCTTCTGCTATAGCTTTTTTCCAATCCATCGTGGTGCTTGATATGACCAAAATATTTCATCTTCTGGGACAGGATGCTGTTTATTAGCCAATCTTCCTTGATGTAGATATAGATTCATATATATAAAAGATATGATTCGCTAGCATACTTATATACAAATCTTGCCCAGCTTGCTAGCTCAGTTGGTTAAACCAGCCTGGTCCAAGTTCGCATTTGGAGGTAGGCAAAAAAGCCACAAATTTCCCAGATTTACGGTACCAGTGGTGGAATCAAGACCGAAGGATCGCAATATCCAAAGTACCGAGCCAAAGGGTTTACAACTCTTGGTTTCTGGATCAATTAAAATATATATATATCACTATCCTGTGTATTTTGACAGCTTCTCAAGTCCATGTTCTCATGGTCTCTCTCTGCCACTCCTTTTCTCCAACTTTACTACTGTTACAATATACTCCAGTTTTCTCCTTCTAATGACCAAAGAATATAGATTGTCTCTTTCTGATATAGGCAGTCAATTCTCATCATTAATTAATTTCTGTCAAGACATCTTCATTACTCTATTTTCCTTTTTATTTTAACAACATTAAACAGTATTTCCTATCTATTAACTCTAGTTGTAACATAAATAGAGGAACAGATACTTATCTTTTACAAAAATACAAAAGTCATATAAGCTTTATTAAACTACATTTCATTGTTATTCTTTCCTTTGTCCATATTCTGCTTTATTCTACCAGGCATCACATGTTAACAGGCCATTGGTGTCATTTCTATGACAATGCTCGGTCGCCCGCTATGCCGTGATGTTGCGGCATTCCAATCTGTTAGTGACTCCTTCTGGCTGTTTCTACTTCCATGAGCATGCCCTTGTTGCTGGCATCATTTAATTCCTTCTCATTACATGTCTGAACCATTTTCTTTTTCAAGTAAACAAATCCCATAACTTGACTTCCACAAATGTTTGTTTTTTTAAATTGCATAATGTATTGATACCCGCGTATGTACTGTGAATCTTGCCTGTGGCTCTGAAGGTCATGGGTTCAGTTCTACTTGCAGCATAATTTTTTTCAAACAAATGACCTTTGCTCCCAGGTTGAACCAGCCTTAAATGGGTACCAGTTAAAGTCATGGGAAGTAAAGGTGGCCGGCATGATATTGACCATATCTATAAAAAATATGAGTCTAGTGTCATATGCTCAGTGCGTCACTATCACGTAAAAGGAGCTTAACCTACATTATAATGTTGTGAATTCTTCTTTGTTTGGTAAATATATCATAGTGTTTGTTGATTTTTTTAATGATAGCACATGCCCTGGGTGATCCTACCATAAACACATTAGACAAAAGGAGCTATCCCATGAATGGCTGGGGTGAATATATCCTGATGGAGGTCCCAAGTGACAACTTTACCCTTCAGGTATTTGTTGTTTCTGTGCTTCTGTCATTTGTTGTTTCTGTGCTTCTGTCATTTGTTGTTTCTGTGCTTCTGTCATTTGTTGTTTCTGTGCTTCTGTCATTTGTTGAATCTGTGCTTCTGTCATGTGTCATGTGAATTATTTCACTTAGCTGTAGGATAAATTTCTTTCTTTTCTGAAGTCAAGAACTTAGAGATTGCACCCGAACCAGTGGTTCTTGGTTTATTGCACCTGAGAAGAGTAGTTTTTGGTATTGCATCTGATACCAGTTGTTCTTGGTATTGCACTGATATCAGTGTTTCTTGGTATTGCACCTGATACTAGTCATTCTTGGTATTGCACCTGATACTAGTCATTCTTGGTATTGCATCTGATACCAGTCATTCTTGGTATTGCACCTGATACCAGTCATTCTTGGTATTGCACCTGATACTAGTCATTCTTGGTATTGCACCTGATACTAGTCATTCTTGGTATTGCACCTGATACCAGTGTTTCTTGGTATTGCACCTGATACTAGTCATTCTTGGTATTGCACCTGATACTAGTCATTCTTGGTATTGCACCTGATACCAGTGTTTCTTGGTATTGCACCTGATACTAGTCATTCTTGGTATTGCACCTGATACCAGTGTTTCTTGGTATTGCACCTGATACTAGTCATTCTTGGTATTGCACCTGATACTAGTCATTCTTGGTATTGCACCTGATACCAGTCATTCTTGGTATTGCACCTGATACTAGTCATTCTTGGTATTGCACCTGATACTAGTCATTCTTGGTATTGCACCTGATACTAGTCATTCTTGGTATTGCACCTGATACTAGTCATTCTTGGTATTGCACCTGATACTAGTCATTCTTGGTATTGCACCTGATACCAGTCATTCTTGGTATTGCACCTGATACTAGTCATTCTTGGTATTGCACCTGATACCAGTCATTCTTGGTATTGCACCTGATACTAGTCATTCTTGGTATTGCACCTGATACTAGTCATTCTTGGTATTGCACCTGATACCAGTGTTTCTTGGTATTGCACCTGATACTAGTCATTCTTGGTATTGCACCTGATACTAGTCATTCTTGGTATTGCACCTGATACCAGTGTTTCTTGGTATTGCACCTGATACTAGTCATTCTTGGTATTGCACCTGATACCAGTGTTTCTTGGTATTGCACCTGATACTAGTCATTCTTGGTATTGCACCTGATACTAGTCATTCTTGGTATTGCACCTGATACCAGTCATTCTTGGTATTGCACCTGATACCAGTGTTTCTTGGTATTGCACCTGATACCAGTCATTCTTGGCGTGGCACCTGATACCAGTCATTCTTGGTATTGCACCTGATATCAGTGTTTCTTGGTATTGCACCTGATACCAGTCATTCTTGGTATTGCACCTGATATCAGTGTTTCTTGGTATTGCACCTGATACCAGTCATTCTTGGTATTGCACCTGATACCAGTCATTCTTGGTATTGCACCTGATACCAGTCATTCTTGGTATTGCACCTGATACCAGTCATTCTTGGTATTGCACCTGATACCAGTCATTCTTGGTATTGCACCTGATACCAGTCATTCTTGGTATTGCACCTGATACCAGTCATTCTTGGTATTGCACCTGATACCAGTCATTCTTGGTATTGCACCTGATACCAGTCATTCTTGGTATTGCACCTGATATCAGTGTTTCTTGGTATAGCACCTGATACCAGTCATTCTTGGTATTGCACCTGATATCAGTGTTTCTTGGTATTGCACCTGATACCAGTCATTCTTGGTATTGCACCTGATACCAGTCATTCTTGGTATTGCACCTGATACCAGTCATTCTTGGTATTGCACCTGATACCAGTGTTTCTTGGTATTGCACCTGATACTAGTCATTCTTGGTATTGCACCTGATACTAGTCATTCTTGGTATTGCACCTGATACCAGTGTTTCTTGGTATTGCACCTGATACCAGTCATTCTTGGTATTGCACCTGATACCAGTCATTCTTGGTATTGCACCTGATATCAGTGTTTCTTGGTATTGCACCTGATACCAGTCATTCTTGGTATTGCACCTGATATCAGTGTTTCTTGGTATTGCACCTGATACCAGTCATTCTTGGTATTGCACCTGATACCAGTCATTCTTGGTATTGCACCTGATACCAGTCATTCTTGGTATTGCACCTGATACCAATCATTCTTGGTATTGCACCTGATACCAGTCATTCTTGGTATTGCACCTGATACTAGTCATTCTTGGTATTGCACCTGATACCAGTCATTCTTGGTATTGCACCTGATACCAGTCATTCTTGGTATTGCACCTGATACCAGTCATTCTTGGTATTGCACCTGATACCAGTCATTCTTGGTATTGCACCTGACACCAATGGTTCCTAGTAGATTGCACATGACAACTGTGGCTCTTGACAGATTGTACCTGACAAGACTGATTCTTGGTAGATTACACTTGATACCAGTGGACTATGACTTTGTGGGGTGGAAAGCATTAATTACTTAACTGATAACTGTGTGTGTAGAGCTATATAACTCTTCATTTATTGTTCAACAGGCTCGCACACAGAGAATAGAGATAAATGGAATACTATCAAATGGGACAGGGTTCACAGCATTTGCTGCACGAGAGCAAAACTTTGCCAGGTTTCAAGTGCATCTGGCTCAAACCAAGACAAGTAAATTCTCTTCTTCCTTTCCTCCTCATCCTTCTTCTTTCTCCTCCTCCTTTTCTTCTTCTTCTTCTTCTTCATCTTCTTCACTTTGTCTTTTACTGCTTTGGCTACCAAGGGAGATATAATTTTGCACTTCTTGCTATTCTGGCTGGCTAACTTCTGTCCCAATATGTTCTTCTTCTTCACGTTCTCCAGCTGTAAACTCTGGTGGAAAGTTCTGAATGTTCATCCACTTCTGGACTGCAGTCCTGTTCCAGAACCTGAGTGTTGTGTGTGCATCCGTTTTACAGATCTAACTCAACTGTATGCAGATTGCTGGTTCCTTGCCTCTCAGGCAGATGCACTCAGACTTCGAAGGAAGCTCTCAGTTTATGTTGACCACATCAGCCACCGAGTGCTGGTTGGTCTATAAAATGTAGGCCCCACTCTAAATGCCTAATATGCTTAAAGGTGTGGAAAATGGTCCTTTACTTTATATATATATATATTGATATTGCTCAGAATCTGAACATTGGAAAAAAAAAGGGGGGGGGGGGAGTGTGGACTGGCTCAGAGACAGAATAATTTCTTAGAAACAGAATTACTTTACTCATATTAAAAGTCATAACGCCCTGTCCCTGTTTGGTTTCCAGGACCCCAAGGCAGGGGGGAGGGGGTAACAGAACTATTGCCAACCTAAGAAGAATGTGTCGTCAAAGGTGACTACTTAGAGGCATTTCCTTTGAAGTCGGAGTGCATCTGCCTGAGAAGCAAGGAGCCAGCAACAGTCTGCATATGAATATGCCAATCTATATAATGGATATGCATGCAAAACCCAAGTTCTTCTTCTGCATTCACCCTAAGTTATAATTGTGTTGTGCCAGTTTACAGCATGGTTGCAATATTTGCACCTTTCGGAATAAGACACAATCCGGAAGGGGCCAAACAACCCAAACTTTCTGTCAGAGTTTACAGCTGGTGGAGGTGATGATGAAGAATAAAATGATTCAGATTTTGCAGTTATGGGGAAGGGGGGGGGGGGTGGTTTCTAAAATTAGAGCTAGGCGTAAAATAGCTCAGCAGTGGATGCAGGATCTAAAGGACACGCTGGGCATCAAAGTTCATGAGATGGAAAAGTTGGCAAGAGAGTGAGTGGCTTTCCATGGACCATGTTGTTAGTCACATTTGTCGGCACCTTTCCGTTTTTTCCTTATGATAGTGTTATGCTGTGTTTTGAGGAAACATGGGACTCACAGCAGGTGAGTGTGACAAGCAGGACATGTTACCATTGTATGTATTTAGTGTGTTTCTTCTCAGATGCTCAGCTCTCATCATTTCTGCAAACATTTCTTCCTTTATTCTCATTTCCTTCCTGATGGTCCATAGCATTTTATTCCCATGAATCTTCCAAATACCTGTAGCATTCATTTCGTGCCTGCACACATCTTTATACCTAATAGAGGCCAGCCTAAACAAACATTGCCTCATATGTAATTCACCGTAGATGATGTCCTTATGGGCTCTTCCATCCTCCATTCTCCAGATGTTTGCTCTCTGATGTTAAAAAAAAGGAAAGATCCCTTTTCACGCTTTTAGGTGCATCAGGCATATGGAAAGAGCATTCCATATTTTTACAGACCAATTGGTGCAATCTGTGGTCAGCATTATGCCGGTCATCTTTACTTCCCCAGGACAGCCATCCTGGTACCCATTTTAGGCTGGGTCGACCTGTGACACCCCATACCATGATAAAAATCCACGCAGCCGATAGTGGGCCGCTGAATCTCTGATGAGGCTGCCAATAAAGACTCTACTGTACATTTTCTTATGTATCCTTGACTATTCCTTGGGAGCGAGTGAACAGTGAGCGAGCACAAATAGATCACCATGGTCGGAGGAGAATGGTACTGTGAGGAGTTATCAGCACATCCGGTCAACACTCAGAACTCAAGGCAAAGGCAGGATTATCATACAATCAGACTATTAATTGTACTATTAGAATGGGAACTCTGCACTTGCTACTGAAGGTGGGGACAAAATGCTTATGGAGTGCTGTGATGTTGATTCCTAATTCAAAATTAATTCAATAATAATGTAGGATTTCTTCTTCATTAAAAAGGAAACTGTTGTTTAAATTAGTACTGGTCCTCCTTGTAAACATGAAATATGTTTCTTTTTTAATCAGTTTTTCTGTTTTACAGCAATGGTCATCTTAGCCAATGGGATGGACTTCACTAACTCATTTTACAGTAACCCAAACTTCACCTGGTCAACTGAAACCATAAGTGTTGGAAGAATAAATGAAAACAGCAGGATTATCGCTGCAGCTGTGTTCCAGTGTGGTCAGTTATTTTGTAACTGTTCATCTTGTATGTTAGCTCTGTAAAACCAAGAAGGCTAAATCTAGTCACCTTTGGTCATGACACTTTCCCCTAAATGCTATCTGGCCACTTCTGCAGTGACTTTTTCTTAAGATGCATAGTTACCACACATAACATAGCCATTGACCCGTTCGGTTCTTGGAGGTGTATCGATGAAAGTAATAGCACACACAGAGACATTCTATATACAACATTGCAGAAACAGGTAATCTTTTTCAAGTGAACAAAAGAAGAAGAAGAGGAACTAGCACACAAAACCTGCCATCTTTCTCTGTCTTCCGCCTGATGAATAATTTTATGATAACTTAGTCCTGTCCGTTTCTTGATGTTGTCATTTTAGGTTCTTCTTTGCCCACCTTTTCTGTAACTACCCCCTCCCCCCCCCCTTTTCCTCTTTCCCCTTTCATGTTCCTTGAGGTACAGTCTTTGCATTTGAATCATGTGTAGTTATACTTACATGCATAGTTATATGTCACTGGTTCTATGTGCACCAGCTTAGAGCCCTTAAGTTGAACATATTAACTAAATATAGCCCTTAGAGTTGTTTCTTTGTGACCCCAATGGCTTTTTTAAAGCCATAGTGACTAAAAGTTTCCCAGTAACCTCAGTGATACAGGTCATGTGGTCATAGAATTGCTCACCTGATACATTGTAGTTTTAGGCCCCAGAGAATGCTTCCATTTAACACTTCTTTCTCTTCTTGCTAGTTGATTACTCCCTATATATATATATATCTTTGTACACAAAAACATGAAAAATAATATAAAATAATATGATATAAAAATATAATTTAAAAAAAAAATTTTAGTTTGCTGTGTCAAAAAAGTGTTTTTATGTTTAAGGTTTTTTTTAAAAATCACTTTCATAGTAAAATGGGCTAATTATAAAGTTAGTTAGTCCAGTTTCACTATCAAGCAACTCGAACCCATGTTAATAAATAACTTCTTACATGATACAATTTACTCAACTTTCTATTTAAAAAATGACCTTGACTCCCCGGTCGACTCAGCCTTGAGTGGGAACCAGGTGCAGTTCCGAGGTGTAAAGGTGGCCGGCATCAAGACCACATCAGCCATCTTGTGCCGATTGGTCTATAAAAATGTTGGTCTAGCGTTATATGCCCTATATGCCTAAGGGCCTGCAAAAGGAACCTTTACTTTTTTTGTTACAACTTTTAATGCCCTGTCTTGAAGGTTTTTTTTTACCTACTGTTCCAAGAGTTATTATAAATCTTGCTGTCTTGCTGTCTGATATGGTTCAATATTTTAACAGCTTTAGAACTAACTTTTCTCAGAACGGTGTTTCCATTTTGTAAATTTAAATAAAGAAGACATAGATAATAGATTGCACAATTTATTGCTTGGCCTTTTTCACTGTACCTTGTCTGATGCATCTTACAGTAACATTTTTAAAAAAAAGCGAATAAATTATTCCTATATAACTGAAATACAAAATTAAATGTTTGTGTATGATCAGTCAGATTTGTGCAGACAAAAAGACATGATCCTGTATCTGTACTTAAGTTTAAAACAGGCAATTACTTTTGAGAGTGGATGATGCAGTTTATTTAAATAGTAGAACGAAATTGAATATAGGCATGTAGCTGCTATTTGTATCCTTAACTTTGTTTATTTGTTCTGTTCTGCAGGAGTGGCCATCAAAGTCCATGTTGGCATTAACAGCTTGATGATTGACTTAGAGGTTGACAAGTCTCTGCAGAACAAAACAAGAGGTCTTCTTGGTACCTTTAACGGAGATCCCACGGATGATTTTCTTCTACCGAATGGCTCTGTTCTTCCTTCCAATATCACAGACAGGGAGATTCTTGACATCTTTGCCAAACAATGTGAGTTTGAACAGGAAGATCTGTATATCTTAGATAGGGAAATCTGGTAGTCAGCTTGCCAGATGGCCATGGTTTGGTTTTTCTACTGAGGTGCATTATTTTACAAAATGTTGGCTCGATTTCCAAGTTGATTCAGACCAAATGGATACCAGAAAATATGATATGAAAGTAAAGGCAGCTGGGTTACATCACTTATTCATTGACAAACAAAAATATGGATACTCATAAGGTGTAAAGGGTTCTTTTTTATTTTACTTTATCTCTTTAATACATTTTTAGAGATGATAAATAAAATTATATATCATCAGTTGAACAGTTTGTCCTCTCTGCTACCTCTCTGATATACTATCCCAAGATCAAACTATCTCGATCTGGATGTCAGTGTAATAAGGTAGATCTCAGAAACTCTGTTGAATTTCCAAGGAAATTATAATTAAGGAACCTAAAATGGCTGAACAGCCAGCCACTTGTAATCTGCAGCCTTAAGTCCTGTATGAGTACAGGGAAAGAATCATTTGCTTTACAAAAACGAAAGGACCAGTTTTAAGGATTTTAAATATATTTGGCATATATTACTAACTCTGTATTTAAATAAAAACCATATAAGTGTAAAATTTATTGTAATAACCATAGCTTTGTCTTTGTCACCAACTGAAAAGAGAAGGCCAACCAGAAAGATGAATGGAGGTGGGTGATATCTGCAGCAATGACCTCAAGGGCTCGGAATGCTGAAAAAGAAGAAGATAGCTTTGTCTTGCAACCTGTCAATATTGTTACTAAGGATGTTAAGGGTGTTAAGCACATGACACCATAGTGCAGATGAACACAGCGATGTCATAATGTCTGTTTAAAGATGGCTTCCCCACTACTGCGTGCACAAAAAGGAGCAACATTCTGCCAGGAGAATGGTGCTGTGAGTAGTTACCAAGGAATCTTGCCAGCACTCAAAACTCAGGGACAGGATGAGATGGATATACATTCAGAAGGAAACAGGTGCCATCGAAATTGGAACTCTTCGCTTGCTCCTGAAGATGGGGGATGGAGCTTTTATGGGAGTGTCTTGAGTGCTGTGATGTCGGTTCTTAATTCAACATTCAACATTTCATTTTTTTTTATATATATATATCAGTGAAGGGGTGAAACCAATAGAATTTCATTGATGAATGATGATCCAGTATGGGGATGCATGCCTACCAGGCCAGCAAATGTATGAGTGGATTAAATGTTGTATGTTAAATTAGGAATCAACATCACAGCACTCAGGACACCCTCAATTGTGCTCCATCCCCATTTTCAGCAGCAAGCGAAGAGTTCCAATTCCGATGGCACCAGGAACCATCTGATTTATGAATGGATTATGAAGTTTTAAAACGGCAGGACTTATAGTACAGACAACTCATGGCCAGGTCAGGCACCTGGAGTAGTGTCCCCATGCAATATGGAAACTTTCTGCTTCACATTTGAACTAATAAAACTGTGTACCCGACAATTTTCAGAATCATATGACAATTATCTGGGAAGAAAAAGGTGACAAACAAGATATCTGGTGATTCTATATTGTATTCAGTCAGTCAGCATGTCTTCTACAGAACGCTGCTCTCTTCATGGCACCCCAAAAGGTCTCTCTTTCTCTAGCCATTTCTCCAGCCCTGTGTGATTTCATAGCCAGTGCATCTTCAGTCTGTGTACATACACACATATACATACATAGTTTGGAAAAGACATAAAGCATATGTCAGCTTTACAGAACCAAATACAATAAACAAACAAAAGAAGTTCTGGCAAAAAGCATTCATTAGCAAACAAATGACAAGAAATAAAACACGACACAAATTAGTAGTAGTAGTAGATTTTCACCCCAACTAGGACATCACACAAGCGATAAACACCCGATGACACAAAGTTCCACCATGTAGATGAGGATCACCGTGGAGAGGTCCCAGAGTCCGCGTTCAGCCATTAGACCATATTTATGGTCGAGCTATATTGCGGCCCCTGGCAAGAGCTAGGGTGGGGCTTCAAATAACAAAAAATTGCATCTCACAAGGAGATGACTGGATTACACACGACACAAAAACAAATGTAATGACTTCATCTTTTGCATACATTGTATACATTATGGCTTAGAAAATGTCAATAGTTATTTCTTTACACCACAGCGGTGTAACCGTGGCTACCCGTTTATTTTTATTGTACAAAAAGTTAACTCTTTGCAGGTAAAAATGTCATATAAATTTGAGTTTATTAATAAAATGCTGTCTTAACCTGTAATGTATTTCCCCTTTCAGATTTGGTGACTGCATCCAGGTCAGTGTTTACATATGATACAGGGGAGACCACCAATGATTATCAACATCCAGAGTATGTGCCCATATTTTTGGATGAAGTCAAAACAGACAAATTGGAAATTGCAAGAGCATTTTGTGGTAGTAACTATAATGCATGTGTTTATGACTTCATTGCTACGGACAGTGTTGAAATTGCCAGGAATACAAAAAGTAAAGAAGAGGAAATTGAAATGATAAATCACAGCTTAGGTAAGTTACTATATTGTTATTAACCGTGCTCTGTATCTAATTCTGTACTCAATTACAGAAGTTGTACCCATGGGAAATGCAATTTTTCATTATTCGAAGTCCCACCTTAGCTTTGTTGGGGGCCATAAATATAGCAGGGCCATAAATATGGCCTAACATCTGAAGGGAGTTTCTGGGACCTCTCCATGGGTGATCCTAATCTGCATGGTGGCACTTTGTTTCACCGGGTGTTTATTGTTCAGTATGATGTCCTGATAGGTTTAAACGTCAATCAATCTAATTCTATACTTTAAAGACCCGCCCCACAATGGGACACCATTTTTATTTTAAAGCTCCCGCTGTTTTTGGGGGCCCTAATATAAAATAACGATTGAGCAAGGTTTCTCATCTGAATGGTAGCACTTTGTGTCACCCGGTGTTTATCACTCATTGTGAGGTCATGGTGCTGTTGAACATCACTCACTAAATCCCATACTGTCATATACTCCATCCTATTATAGGGGGCTGTGTGGTCCCAAGGCATGGTGTCCACCTCGAGTGCTAGAGGTTCCAGGTTCAATCCCCAGTAAGAGCTGGAATGGACACACGGACACCCTTGTGCATTGTTGCGGAGGTAAAAAAATCCCTTGGCAGTTGGAAATAGAAAATAGTAGCCTAACGGCGCTGCAACCAGCAGTGGGTTTCGATCGCAATTCATTGGAATTACAAGTCGGACTCGCAACACCTAAGCCATGGAAGCCATTCTGTAACCAGTGAAGTCCCTAATATTAGCATACACTTGAACAGGTTTTCTGGGTCTTCACCTGGAGGATTCGTATCAGAGTCATGAAAAATTGCACTTTGCGTCACAGGGTGTTAGACACTGTCTGAAGTTCTAGTTGGGTTCCGTTTCACTCACTCAGTTCTATACAACATACAAACACTAGACCCACCCAAACTGGCCAACAGATTACTTTATAAGCATTGTGTGCTGCACGAGTATAACTTTGCTGCATTGTTGAATGGGTCCACCCCAGCATCTGCATCTGATTCTCGTCCATAAAATAATATTCCTACACACTGAATAAGCTCAATGTCACATATCACTCGTGTCACGTGCCTGATTTAAGGATTTCTCCTTCAGAACCAACAGCACTCAGAAATAATTATGTTGAGTCGTTGGCTCGTATTAGTCTAAGGGATTCCCCGTGGCCAATATACGCTCAACTTATTTCTGGAGTAGGGCAACTCAAGTATTGGCACTACCAAATATATCTGTTTATGAATACAATATTCCTAGGCACACTTGGCTGGCCGCCCCCACTATGTATCAAAGAAAGCCCCCAGGTTATGATAGTCTACTATCATAACCATGTTAACACATATAATACTTATTACTAACACACATCAATGCTAAACAGTTAGAAAGGTGAAACAGTGACACCTAAGTCAGCCATGAAAATGAATGTATGTAATCAGTATAAAATATATACACATGTATTAAAGAATAGATTCTTAAGAATGTTCATAGACTCAGGACTCAGTGACACGACCCAGACATTTAAGCAGCCAGATATGGTCCTGTGGAATACACCAGTTCATCCTAGGAATCATGCGGAGCTGTGAGAAGAGAGCATGATGATGATAAAACCATCACTTAGCCCAGTTCCTAGGTCGATGCTCCCCTCAGTCCATGGTGATTCGACTGTAGTAGACTCAGGTATCTCTGCCTCTAGTTGATCTGGTACCAGTGAATTACCTCACCATCGAGGACACAGAATAGGGACTCAACAAGTCTCTCTCACAGGTCAGGTCACAATGTCTCAGAGCCCAACCAAGCTCCTGAAGACTGGTTCTCGAGAATAGGGTACACAACGGTCTGTAACTGTTCACTTGTCCTGGAGCTCACAAACTCGCTCTTGCCATGTTGAGGTGCTGGCATACAAGGCAGGACATGGTTATGCTTGGTGCCTAGAATGATAAGGGTTGGTGGTTGTTGGCTGGACTGTGATTCGTCTGCTTGATCTCTACAGAGGTCTCATCCTGTCAGGAAAGAACTCAGAATTAGTAATCACCAAGGGGGTATCATCTTGTCAGGAAAGAACTCAGAATTAGTAATCAGTTTTCATCACACATCAGCTCACTCCACCTCTGCTCCTCTTCTACATTCCTCTCAAGACCAGGAGACAATGTCTCCTTTCATTTATCTGTCTGTCAACTAGTGCAACAGATAGGAAGTCAGATATATATAATGGAGATAGATAGATAGACACTACCACACATAGATCATCCCCTCTCCAACCCCACATCTGCACCCAGACACACAATGTTTACAATCAGTACCCATATATCTTCCGTCTCGACAGGCCATTCACTACACACCCATTGATCTGTGTCAAACACACTAGGTGCAGAGCGCTTAGCCCTGTCAGTTACAACTGACCTACATTCCCTGTTCCAGTTAATACTGCCTGGTTAGAGAACAATTACTTGTAGGGTTTAATATCTTTACCAATGGTGTGGGGTATGTAGAGCGCCAATTAATTAGTCTGTACAGGGGAAGGTCTAAGGTTCGGATCCGGATCTCTGGACATCAAGAACGGTCGAACTCTGTGCGATCCCATAGCTGATACTGCTCTCACTACAGCAGTGACCAACTTTAGAAAGACATCAATTAAGGTACTCGTAAACTATAATTAACTTACCCAAGCTTAGGAAATCTTCCAAGTTAGAACTGGAACTATGAATGCGCCAAATTCTCTCAAAATTGGATATACGTCTTGACACTTTGGGATTAGACAAAATAATGGCGTTTTTCAAAATCAAACACGTCACCAGAAAAGAAGTTCCTTGTATTAATGAACAAGCAGTAAACCGGTTGACAGGAATTTTCAAATAAAACTCCAGAATTACCCAATCTAGAGTTGCAAGTTTGAAAATGAAGATATATCAAAGCAACTAGATGGTCCAGAAATTACTATTTTACTAGATAAAGGTATAGATCAATATAAGGGACTATATACCTTTCCGGACGGGTCCAAGTTTGAAATTTTGCTAAGCGCGAGGGATATCAAGTCCTGACTCCTCTAATGTGTATGGTGGCTGTTCATTCCATGACACTCAACACTCAATTCTGGAACAAAACTAAAGTCTAGAGATGGACGAACATCCAGAATATTTTGTCGGAGTATACAGCCAGTGAAAGTGAAGAAGAATGAAGAAGAACTAGTTAGCTAGCTAGTTAGTTAGTTAGTTAGTTAGTTGGTTAGTTAGTTAGTTAGTTAGTTAGTTAGTTAGTTAGTTAGTTAGTTAGTTAGTTAGTTAGTTAGTTAGTTAGTTAGTTAGTTAGTTAGTTAGTTAGTTAATTAGTTTGTTTGTTTGTTTGTTTGTTTGTTTGTTAGTTAGTTAGTTAGTTAGTTAGTTAGTTAGTTAGTTATTTGAGTGATCATCATTGCACTCCGGACATGTCCAGAGATGCTCAGATCCTCCCCTCAGTATGAACCCCAACGTCCCATGGCTAATAGTACCAGTTCTATGCTCATAAACAAGTCTTCTTGTGTATCTGGTGTGCGTCTCGTTTTTTTCCTATGCCAATCTTAATTCCCAAGTCTGCCATTCTGGCGAGTGATGTGGATTCACTGCCACCAAAGTCCTCTATCCTTCCCATTTCTCTGAGAGCTTTGATAATATCAGCATGATCCATAGGCTGACCGTCGGTAGTGATAATGGAACCAGCCAACCTATCAGCTCTTTCATTTCCATCGACGCCTGCATATCCCAGAACAAAAATACAGGTGATTCCACGCACATTGGACTGTGAAGAAGAATAACCACTTTGAGCACCTCATGTGTTTGTCCAAGCCAGAGATAATTTGTATTCCACCTTTGATGGCTGTATAAATTTAGTATTACAGTTGAGTTGGGTGAGTTGAATCAAGAATTGACATCACAGCACTCGGGGCATTACCATGCCTGCTCTGTCCTTATCTTAAGCAGCCAGATACAGATGGTACCTGTCACAACCTGGTTAAATGTCTGTCTTGCATTTCCTCTGAGTGTAGTCAGCCAGCCAGACCCTCTGGCCTCATTATCTCCAAGTCATAATAATCTTCTTTCTCTACTGATTCTGTTGCTTGTCCCAAAGGGCCACACATAACATACAAATTCTCATACAATGTTCATATAGGTTTTCCATTTGCTGCAATGTGTATTCATTTTTTTTTTATCTGCTTCTGTGTGGCACATAGACAACACTCCTCCAACATTAAAGTTGGTAACTGACTTGGGCATCGAAAACTACTGGCTTGTGCATGAGGGCAGAGAGAATTATCTCAGAGTTGAAGCTCGGGATGATGTTGATGTTCCAGATAAAATTAGTTACCAGTTATCTGAAGATGCTGCAGGTGTAGTGTTGTTCCAGAATGGATCGCTGAGCTACACACCAGATCCTAATGTTCCCATTCACCTTGGGTAGGTCATCAGCATTTTGTAATTGTTATATGTTAATATTATCATTTGTTATTTTTAGTGTTTTGTTTTAAATAAAGAACTAAGAAAAAAATTTAGGCACCATACTGGTGAATGATTTCATAGAACATCAAAGAATCAATTGGTTTGGTCATCTAATCGGCATGGAACAGAATCAGCCAGCAGCTTGAGCATACTGCATGAGAACAGCAGGCTACAAGGCTAGAGGCCAACCAAGAAAGATATGGGTGGAGGAAGTAAAAGAGACACTTCAGAAACTCAGTATCAAATTAACACAAGCTGCTGTTGTTGTTGTTCAGCCATCATTAGTGATGATGACTATTCCTTCATAAAACTGCCTTTTATACGGCTGTTTCTAACCTCTCTAGGGGTGCTGATTGGGCTTGAGGCATAGTGTCTGCCTTGAGTGCTAGAGGTTCTAGGTTCAATCCCCGGTAAGGGCTGGGTTTTTTCATATGGACTTGGACTTCTAATAATTCACCCTGGTCTCTGGGTAGTGAGATCAGACACCCGTGTGCATTGTTGTGATCATACAAAATTCCTTGGCAGTTGGAGATTGAAAAGAGAAGCCTAACTGCGCTTCCCTAGCAAAGTTTGGAGTTGAAAATCTACCCAAAGTATTTCAGGATCCTCGCCGGTGCTACAGAGCCTGTGCACTGTGCTGAGCTTCTTTGGACTCAGACTTGAGTTAGAAGAAGAATGGAGCCCTTATGGTTTACTACCCATGTACCATGATGTTGATCCAGTGTTTAGAACCTCAAACTTCTAGCCTCTCTTTGTTCCCCCCCCCCCCCCCCCCCCAAAAAAAAAATGCCTAAGCATTAAGACAAACGAAGAAGAAGAAGAAACAATTTAATGTTATGTCTTTATTATTGACATCACAACACATTAGACATTGGCATGTATTCTCTATCCTCCGTTACATCACCCATCCTAGTGTATCTCTGCTGATTTTCCCATAATAAGTTGGTTATAATATCATCTATCCTGACTTTGAAGGCAGCATCAACATGCTTCACCAGACTTTATTTGCAAGACATGAAGCTAGAGTTGGTGTGATTCAGCCATGTTGCAAACACCTCCTTATTTCAAAGTAAGCGTCCCTAAAGTAATGGATGTTTTGGCAATAGTAGTGCAGACAGGATAATGTCAGAGACTTGTCTTTGCCGACCAGATTAGTCTATACAGTGTTGATTACATCAGCTCTTTTCATGCTTGTTCTCATTAGTATTAGTGATTTTTCTTCTCACTGCATGCAGCTAACTTCTTTTTACTGAGGAAAATCTCAGTGTGGTCCCAGGACCCCAATTGGGGGGAGGGGGGGGGATAGACCTATTGCCCCCCTTCCCCTTAGCCACGACAAAAAATGTCATAGGAACTGACTAATTTGAGTATTTCCTTGGGCATCAGAGTGCATCAGCCTGAAAGTCGAGGAATCAAAAGTCAACACAAATAAAACAAACTTGTAAAATGGATGCACATGCAAAACCCAGGTCCTGGAAAAAAAGCCAGTCCAGAAATGGATGAAAAGCCAAGACTTTCTGGAAGAGTTTATAGCTGCTGAATGCAAACAAACAAATTAACTTACTGATGAAAATATTAACTGACTCACAGAGCATGTTGAAAAAGGTGGAGACAGGCATGCTCCATGCAGAGTGGCAAGCATCACTTAAAAGGTCCAGAGTAGTTAGAATCCTTTGGATATTTTTCTCCAGATCATGCCAGTGTGTTGGGAAATGAGCAGGTAGATAGACTGGTCGGTTTTGTGCCACTTGGGGGTGAACTGATGTATGACAAGCTGGATATTGTGAGGGCCCTTTAGGAGCGAGTGAATAGTGCCAAAGCACAGCTAGATCATTACGGTCTTAAGAGAATGGCACTGTGAGGAGTTACAATGGGATCTGGCTGATTCTCAATTCAATGAGTATGATCCGGAGGGTTCAGGCAGGTTCAGTGCGAAGACAATGGCTTGAATCATTACAGAAGTCCACTGTCCGTGGAGTCACCTTTATTTTTGTTCCGGGACACGCAGGCGTCGATGGAAATGAAAGAGCTGACAGGTTGGCTGGATCCGCTATCACTACCGACGGTCAGCCTATGGATCATGCTGATATTATCAATGCCCTCAGAGAAATAGGAAGGATAGACGACTTTGGTGGCAGTGAATCCACATCACTCGCCAGAATGGCAGACTTGGGAATTAAGATCGGCACAGCAAAAAACGAGACGCACACCAGCTACGCCAGAAGACTTGTTAATCAACATAGAACTGGTACTATTAGCCATCGGACGTTGGGGTTCATACTGAGGGGAGGATCTGAGCACCTATGGACATGTCCGGAGTGCAATGAGGATAACCCAACTAACTAAATAACTAACTAACTAACTGGCTGATTCTCAACACTCGAGGAAAGGCGAGACAGAGATACAGTTAGACAGTTATTGGTTACAGTTAGACAGTTACTGGTTACAGTTAGACAGTTACTGGTTACAGTCAGACAGTTATTGGTTACAGTCAGACAGTTACTGGTTACAGTCAGACAGTTACTGGTTACAGTTAGACAGTTACTGGTTACAGTTAGACAGTTACTGGTTACAGTTAGACAGTTACTGGTTACAGTTAGACAGTTACTGGTTACAGTTAGACAGTTACTGGTTACAGTTAGACAGTTACTGGCTACAGTTAGACAGTTACTGGTTACAGTTAGACAGTTACTGGCTACAGTTAGACAGTTACTGGTTACAGTTAGACAGTTACTGGCTACAGTTAGACAGTTACTGGTTACAGTTAGACAGTTACTGGTTACAGTTAGACAGTTACTGGTTACAGTTAGACAGTTACTGGTTACAGTTAGACAGTTACTGGTTACAGTTAGACAGTTACTGGTTACAGTTAGACAGTTACTGGTTACAGTTAGACAGTTTTACTGGTTACAGTTAGACAGTTACTGGTTACAGTTAGACAGTTACTGGTTACAGTTAGACAGTTACTGGTTACAGTTAGACAGTTACTGGTTACAGTTAGACAGTTACTGGTTACAGTTAGACAGTTACTGGTTACAGTCAGACAGTTACTGGCTACAGTCAGACAGTTACTGGCTACAGTTAGACAGTTACTGGTTACAGTTAGACAGTTACTGGTTACAGTTAGACAGTTACTGGTTACAGTTAGACAGTTACTGGCTACAGTCAGACAGTTACTGGCTACAGTTAGACAGTTACTGGTTACAGTTAGACAGTTACTGGTTACAGTCAGACAGTTACTGGTTACAGTTAGACAGTTACTGGTTACAGTTAGACAGTTACTGGTTACAGTTAGACAGTTACTGGTTACAGTTAGACAGTTACTGGTTACAGTTAGACAGTTACTGGTTACAGTTAGACAGTTACTGGTTACAGTTAGACAGTTACTGGTTACAGTTAGACAGTTACTGGTTACAGTTAGACAGTTACTGGTTACAGTTAGACAGTTACTGGTTACAGTTAGACAGTTACTGGTTACAGTTAGACAGTTACTGGTTACAGTTAGACAGTTACTGGTTACAGTTAGACAGTTACTGGTTACAGTTAGACAGTTACTGGTTACAGTTAGACAGTTACTGGCTACAGTTAGACAGTTACTGGTTACAGTTAGACAGTTACTGGTTACAGTTAGACAGTTACTGGCTACAGTTAGACAGTTACTGGTTACAGTTAGACAGTTACTGGTTACAGTTTAGACAGTTACTGGTTACAGTTAGACAGTTACTGGCTACAGTTAGACAGTTACTGGTTACAGTTAGACAGTTACTGGCTACAGTTAGACAGTTACTGGTTACAGTTAGACAGTTACTGGTTACAGTTAGACAGTTACTGGTTACAGTTAGACAGTTACTGGCTACAGTTAGACAGTTACTGGTTACAGTTAGACAGTTACTGGTTACAGTTAGACAGTTACTGGCTACAGTTAGACAGTTACTGGCTACAGTTAGACAGTTACTGGCTACAGTTAGACAGTTACTGGCTACAGTTAGACAGTTACTGGCTACAGTTAGACAGTTACTGGTTACAGTTAGACAGTTACTGGTTACAGTTAGACAGTTACTGGTTACAGTTAGACAGTTACTGGTTACAGTTAGACAGTTACTGGTTACAGTTAGACAGTTACTGGTTACAGTTAGACAGTTACTGGTTACAGTTAGACAGTTACTGGTTACAGTCAGACAGTTACTGGTTACAGTCAGACAGTTACTGGTTACAGTTAGACAGTTACTGGTTACAGTTAGACAGTTACTGGTTACAGTTAGACAGTTACTGGTTACAGTTAGACAGTTACTGGCTACAGTTAGACAGTTACTGGCTACAGTTAGACAGTTACTGGCTACAGTTAGACAGTTACTGGCTACAGTTAGACAGTTACTGGTTACAGTTAGACAGTTACTGGTTACAGTTAGACAGTTACTGGCTACAGTTAGACAGTTACTGGCTACAGTTAGACAGTTACTGGCTACAGTTAGACAGTTACTGGTTACAGTTAGACAGTTACTGGTTACAGTTAGACAGTTACTGGTTACAGTTAGACAGTTACTGGTTACAGTTAGACAGTTACTGGTTACAGTTAGACAGTTACTGGCTACAGTTAGACAGTTACTGGCTACAGTTAGACAGTTACTGGCTACAGTTAGACAGTTACTGGCTACAGTTAGACAGTTACTGGTTACAGTTAGACAGTTACTGGTTACAGTTTAGACAGTTACTGGTTACAGTTAGACAGTTACTGGTTACAGTTAGACAGTTACTGGCTACAGTTAGACAGTTACTGGTTACAGTTAGACAGTTACTGGTTACAGTTAGACAGTTACTGGTTACAGTTAGACAGTTACTGGTTACAGTTAGACAGTTACTGGTTACAGTTAGACAGTTACTGGTTACAGTTAGACAGTTACTGGTTACAGTTAGACAGTTACTGGTTACAGTTAGACAGTTACTGGTTACAGTTAGACAGTTACTGGTTACAGTTAGACAGTTACTGGCTACAGTTAGACAGTTACTGGCTACAGTTAGACAGTTACTGGCTACAGTTAGACAGTTACTGGTTACAGTTAGACAGTTACTGGTTACAGTTAGACAGTTACTGGTTACAGTTAGACAGTTACTGGTTACAGTTAGACAGTTACTGGCTACAGTTAGACAGTTACTGGTTACAGTTAGACAGTTACTGGCTACAGTTAGACAGTTACTGGCTACAGTTAGACAGTTACTGGCTACAGTTAGACAGTTACTGGCTACAGTTAGACAGTTACTGGTTACAGTTAGACAGTTACTGGTTACAGTTAGACAGTTACTGGTTACAGTTAGACAGTTACTGGTTACAGTTAGACAGTTACTGGCTACAGTTAGACAGTTACTGGTTACAGTTAGACAGTTACTGGCTACAGTTAGACAGTTACTGGCTACAGTTAGACAGTTACTGGCTACAGTTAGACAGTTACTGGCTACAGTTAGACAGTTACTGGCTACAGTTAGACAGTTACTGGTTACAGTTAGACAGTTACTGGCTACAGTTAGACAGTTACTGGCTACAGTTAGACAGTTACTGGCTACAGTTAGACAGTTACTGGCTACAGTTAGACAGTTACTGGTTACAGTTAGACAGTTACTGGCTACAGTTAGACAGTTACTGGCTACAGTTAGACAGTTACTGGTTACAGTTAGACAGTTACTGGTTACAGTTAGACAGTTACTGGTTACAGTTAGACAGTTACTGGTTACAGTTAGACAGTTACTGGTTACAGTTAGACAGTAATACTGGTTACAGTTAGACAGTTACTGGTTACAGTTAGACAGTTACTGGTTACAGTTAGACAGTTACTGGTTACAGTTAGACAGTTACTGGTTACAGTTAGACAGTTACTGGTTTACAGTTAGACAGTTACTGGTTACAGTTAGACAGTTACTGGTTACAGTTAGACAGTTACTGGTTACAGTTAGACAGTTACTGGTTACAGTTAGACAGTTACTGGTTACAGTTAGACAGTTACTGGTTACAGTTAGACAGTTACTGGTTACAGTTAGACAGTTACTGGTTACAGTTAGACAGTTACTGGTTACAGTTAGACAGTTACTGGCTACAGTTAGACAGTTACTGGCTACAGTTAGACAGTTACTGGCTACAGTTAGACAGTTACTGGTTACAGTTAGACAGTTACTGGTTACAGTTAGACAGTTTACTGGCTACAGTTAGACAGTTACTGGCTACAGTTAGACAGTTACTGGCTACAGTTAGACAGTTACTGGTTACAGTTAGACAGTTACTGGTTACAGTTAGACAGTTACTGGCTACAGTTAGACAGTTACTGGTTACAGTTAGACAGTTACTGGTTACAGTTAGACAGTTACTGGTTACAGTTAGACAGTTACTGGTTACATTTAGACAGTTACTGGTTACAGTTAGACAGTTACTGGTTACAGTTAGACAGTTACTGGTTACAGTTAGACAGTTACTGGTTACAGTTAGACAGTTACTGGTTACAGTTAGACAGTTAATGGTTACATTTAGACAGTTACTGGTTACAGTTAGACAGTTACTGGTTACAGTTAGACAGTTACTGGTTACAGTTAGACAGTTACTGGTTACAGTTAGACAGTTACTGGTTACAGTTAGACAGTTACTGGTTACAGTTAGACAGTTACTGGTACCTTCGTAATTTTAACTCTTCACTTGCTGTTGAAGATGGGGATGGAGCACTAAGGTGGAAAAAAGGGGGGGGGGGTGTTCTGAGTGCTGTGATGTCGATTCCTAATTCAAGATTCAGCATACTGATGAAAAGGTTTTACATCTTGCTTAAGCTTAATTGTATCATGTTGATTCATGCTCTAATCTCTACAAAGCATTCTGCATAAGATAATATAACTGTTTCAAGAAAGTTGCAGTGATTCACTTTATTTAGAATGGCCCATTCTCATGGATGTTACTTTCTTCTGTGGTTTGTTAGCTTTAACCAGCTGTAAAATTATGGATTGCTCATTCAGTTCTAGACACTGGCCTTATTCCATTACTTGATATTGTATGCACATCTGTTTTACTGGTGGCTTATTTTTTGCAGACTGTTGGTTCCTTGCCTTACCAGCAGATGTGGTCCAGCTTCCAAAAAATGTTTAAACTTTAGATTGGCCTTTGTAGCCAGTTTTAAATCTTTTATATCAGGGCTATTCAACTAAGTTTACTCAGGGGCCTAAATGTTAAAAATAGAGATCGACGCGGGCCAGTCCCCCAAGCCAAGTCCCCCGAGCCAGTCCCCCGAGCCAGTCCCCCGAGCCAGTCCCCCAAGCCAGTCCCCCGAGCTAGTCCCCCAATCCAGTCCCCCGAGCCAGTCCCCCAAGCCAGTCCCCCAAGCCAGTCCCCCGAGCCAGTCCCCCAAGCCAGTCCCCCAAGCCAGTCCCCTAAGCCAGTCCCCCGAGCCAGTCCCCCAAGCCAAGTGTGGGAAGATTATTAACATTACAATTTAGAAAACTGTCAGTGTGTAAATTTAAAACACTCTAAGACTGTTACGCCTAGGCCCCTCTAGGCACTAGCCTATGGTAATATAAATTAAACAGTGTTGTAAACCATTATAATGTAAAAGTCCTAAAATCTTTTGTAATGATTAAATAATACTCACTTTTAATTTAAATACACATTTTTCTAACTTGTTGTTTTAATATATATTATAAATGAACGTTAGCATTGTCACTTCAATAACATTGTCATAATGATGATAATAATAATAACTATCCAGTTTTTTTCATATGGCTTTGTGCAGAAAAGGCGAAAAGCTATAATGAACTAATTACATATCCATGCCTGAGACACTACCCCAGTTGTGCTACTGTCTGTTCACAGGCCTGTTCGCTTGTATCTACATATTTAGAGATCCCTAACAAACATTTCCTATTGTCACATTTGACATGACTGGTTTTAGAAGATTAATACAGAAACATTGGCTATCCTCTAAATAACGGGCACCAAAGATGGTGGCCGCAAAATATCCTGACGAGCCTCAGTCACGTGTCAATTGCGCAATTGCGGTCATGAGCACGTTGCAGGAAAACTAGGATTAGTGTCTGTTGACAATGTCGAGACATGGAACAAACCGCCGAGTTAAACTTGCCGCCGAGAGTCTCCCCCGGCATTCGCATGTGTCCTCCATCCTTATCTTCAGCAACTAACACAGAGTTCCAATACTAATGATACCAGTCACAATCTGGTTATATGCCAATTTTGCCTTTCCTTTGAGTGTAGTCAGCCGGCCAGACCCACTGGTTACACACAGGTACCTCATTCTCTCCAGGCCATAAATCTTCTTTCTCTACTGAATCCGTTGCTTGTTCCCAAAGGGCTACTCGTGATTGAAAGACATGTGAACCACTGTTTGTCATTTAGATGGAGGCTCAGTCCAGGTACTTAACTCATTTTACATTGAGTTCTCTTTGTGACTTTTCCATGGTTGGTTGGCTTTTGTTTTTACAGGATGAGGTAGCCAACCTCAAGTCAAACCCTATCCTTAGTCCCCTATTACAACATGCCTAGTAGGGTGCAGTGTTCTTTGCTTCCTGTGATGGCTCCTGTGACACTCAAAAGCAAAGGATAGATCAACTTGGTGTGAGTTGGTTAAAGCCTATGCTCCACCGGTGTTTAGAAAAGCAGAAGAAGAAGATGACAATGAGTTCTCAATAGACATTATGATCCACACATTAGGGGTGGGCTTGTGAGTGCTAGAGATTTTCTGATTTCTGTTTTTATGGGAGCTGACATGCTTTGAGATAGCTTGTGGCTTTGTTTAGGCAAATACAGATTATTATCTGTGATGCATGATGAGGATGTGTGGCAGGATTCTTGAAAAAGGCCTAGTAAAAAGCAGCACAGACCAAGCTGGCGCATGAGGTATGGTATTGTGTATCCTTTAATACACAGCACATGACCTTAACATTCCCTCACGCCTGTGGCCGAAATCACCGCACCACTCATGAAAATTAAACTGTTGTATTTCTTTCTATAACAGCACAAGAGATTTTAGGTTAAATACCATATAATGAACATGATCGGTCATTTTGTTTTGCTTAGATAACTATTGATATGATAACACAATTTATGGATTTGTTCTGAATACTATAAGGATCATCTTCATATAGTAGATCTTTTGCAGAATGTCATTCTCATCGCAGTCTGCCTGAAATAAACTTAGTATCGTGCCAGCTCTCCCACCCCATGCACTTTCCCACCCAAAGTATCAATTATCCTGTGCCCATCTTCCTACTAATCAGCCCCTACCTCTCTTTCCTCGTACTATGCCTTCAGTTATAACTTTTGTTGTTGTTGCAAACCATCATAGCACTTAATATGGCGATGTAATACTAGTCGTTACTAATCACTAATTTCTTTCTTCTTATCTTTTAAAATATTACAATATTTTTAAACTTTTACTCTAAACAACAGTCCTCATGTATCTTTCAGCATTCGAGCCAGAGATTCCCAAGGAGCATATTCTCCGATTCTGAAAGTGACTGTAGTTGTATGCCCAGCCTGCAATGGCCATGGTAATTGTGGCATCAATGAGTCTCACATCATACGCCAGGAAGGACTGTACCAGGTTTTGAAATGCCACTGTGACCCTGCCTACACAGGTTTGGTTTGTGTCTCTGCTGATTTGTTTTACTGGAACTATTTCTGTCTTTAGATTGACACTAAAGAATGAGATATTAGTCATTGGAAAGTTAAATGTGAAATTGGAAAACATCAATTAAGAGGAGAAAAATAATTCTTAAAAACTACATAAATCCTATCTAGATGTACGGAAGTGAATCATGGACAGTTACAGGACAAGGTAAATTAGTGAAAACTTATTTGGAAGCTTCGAAGATGTGATTTTAAAGATGAATGATGAGAATACACTGGCCAGATAAAAAGAGTAATTGGGACATATTGAAAGAAACTGACTCACGGCGAGAATTGATAGCCCACATTAGAAAGAGACGATCTATATTCTTTAGTCATCTGATGAGAAGGAGAAAACTTGAGCACATCGTGACGGTAGGAAAGTTGAAGGGGAGAAGAGGCAGAGGGAGACAGAGAGAGAAGATGATGGACAGTCTGTCATCATGGCATGGAGGATCATCTGTATCAGAGTTGATTGAAAGTATGTGAGACAGAAGGTTGTGTACTTTTATGACTACCAATGCCACATAGCATGGACTTTAAAAAAAAGATATTTGTTTTAGTTTCTCATCTGATGTATACTACACATTTACACAAACATATAAAACAAAATAAAACTGAATCCTGTCAAATAATTCGTGGAAAGAGCCATCTTCTTCCAGAGAACTTTGTTAAGATTCCAGGTGTGTGCCTTCTTGAGAGTTTATCTCTCTCTCTCTCTCTCTCTCTCTCTCTCTCTCTCTCTCTCTCTCTCTCTCTCTCTCTCTCTCTCTCTCTCTCTCTCTCTCTCTCTCTCTCTCTCTCTCTCTCTCTCTCTCTCTCTTTCTTTCTCTCTACTGCAGCTTTCCGCTGGTTTGAGAAAATGACACACACACATTGTCATTGTAACTGACTCAGAAAGCATGCTTCGCTGCGGAGGATATGGGTGAGGAATATTGTCTGGATTTTTTCACCAAGGTACGCCGGTGTCTTGGGAAATAAATAGGCAGACAGACTGGCTGGCTCTGCACAACTTGGTGGAATACTGATACATGATAAGGCAGACGTGATTAGTGCATTGTGGGAGAGCGAGTACAGTTCATAGGAGCAGATGGATCACCACAGTCTGGTGAGATTGAAGCAGGGGTAAGTGACGAGAGGTTCCAGCAGATGCTCGAGGCTAGAGAAAAGGCAAGACGGGCATTTAATTAGAATGCTACTGGCACCATCAGTATCGGAACTCTGCACTGGCTGCTGAAGAAGGGGACAGAGGGCTTATGGAAATTCCCCGAGTGCTGTGATGTCGATTCTTGAATCAAATCAAATCTTTCTTTCTCTCTGTATCTCTCTCACACATACACACATGCACACACATACAAACACACATCCATCCACCTACCCACTCACCCCCCCCCCCCAACAAACAAATCTAAAAACACTAAGAAAAAATGCTAAGGAAAGGATCAGAGCAGTTATGGGTGTGCCCAATGTGCAATTAAAATGATCTTGAAAAGAAGCAGTCTTTGGAGAAGAAAACTGGAGCTTTTGATCTGAAATGCTAAAGAAAGGTTCTTAAAATACCTTGGACCAAGAAAAGGAAAACATCGTCATCCTGCATCACCTGAGCATCAAGAAGAACTGGCTCATAAACAGCATCCTCTCCCGAAACCTGATATATTTAGACATGTCATGTGCTGTGGTGGTCTGGATGTATTTAGACATGTCATGAGCCGTGGTGGTCTGGATATATTTAGACATGTCATGTGCCGTGGTGGTCTGGATATATTTAGACATGTCATGTGCCGTGGTGGTCTGGATATATTTAGACATGTCATGAGCCGTGGTGGTCTGGATATATTTAGACATGTCATGTGCCGTGGTGGTCTGGATATATTTAGACATGTCATGTGCCGTGGTGGTCTGGATATATTTAGACATGTCATGTGCCGTGGTGGTCTGGATATATTTAGACATGTCATGTGCCGTGGTGGTCTGGATATATTTAGACATGTCATGTGCCGTGGTGGTCTGGATATATTTAGACATGTCATGTGCCGTGGTGGTCTGGATATATTTAGACATGTCATGAGCCGTGGTGGTCTGGATATATTTAGACATGTCATGTGCCGTGGTGGTCTGGATATATTTAGACATGTCATGTGCCGTGGTGGTCGTGGGGGGTGATATATTTAGACATGTCATGAGCCGTGGTGGTCTGGATATATTTAGACATGTCATGTGCCGTGGTGGTCCCTGGATATATTTAGACATGTCATGTGCCGTGGTGGTCTGGATATATTTAGACATGTCATGTGCCGTGGTAGTCTGGATATATTTAGACATGTCATGTGCCGTGGTGGTCTGGATATATTTAGACATGTCATGTGCCGTGGTGGTCTGGATATATTTTAGACATGTCATGTGCCGTGGTGGTCTGGATATATTTAGACATGTCATGTGCCGTGGTGGTCTGGATATATTTAGACATGTCATGTGCCGTGGTGGTCTGGATATATTTAGACATGTCATGTGCCGTGGTGGTCTGGATATATTTAGACATGTCATTTGCCGTGGTGGTCTGGATATATTTAGACATGTCATGTGCTGTGGTGGCCTGGATATATTTAGACATGTCATGTGCCGTGGTGGTCTGGATATATTTAGACATGTCATGAGCCGTGGTGGTCTGGATATATTTAGACATGTCATGTGCCGTGGTGGTCTGGATATATTTAGACATGTCATGAGCCGTGGTGGTCTGGATATATTTAGACATGTCATGTGCCGTGGTGGTCTGGATAGAACCATGATGGAGGGTACAGTTTCCAAAAACGAAGCAGAGGCAGACCTCAGCAAATGTGGATAAAAGACATTGAAGATGCATTAGCTGTGAAAGCACACAGGGTTGGAGAATTGGCTAGAGAAAGAGAGATCTTTAGGCGACCTTTTGTAAAGGAGTTGCTGATTGATGATGATGATGAAGGGGACAAAGAAAAATATATTTCTTGAAAGACCACCTGATTCATCTGTCTACAAAATTCTGTATATTTTCCCCTAGAAATTAGATGTTCACTGACATCATAAGAGTCTCAGCTTGTCTGCCTATGTGGCATGTGCATTCAGCGCAGTACAGATACCATCTAGCCCTTTAGCACTTATTAAAGAGCTTCCATATCAAAACGGAATGATAATGTCCATTGCTACCCATCAAGTGAGGGATCACAAACTGTTCCTTCCCACAACTCTTGATGGCAGAAGTGGAAACTGATGATGATGACTTTAGCACTCTCTTTCTCACGGCAAATGGCATCTGCAAACAGAATCTCTTTATATAAAAAAAACACACACACGCAAACATGCACACACAAAACAAGCATATGGAGGCTTCCACATGCTCACACACACACATACACACACACATACATACACACACACATACACACAAACACACACACAAACACACACATACACACATATACATGCACCTACACACACACCACAAATATATACACAAACTCACATACACACGCATCCGCACACATACAAATACAAATACACACACACACACACAAACATACAATCACAAACATACATACAAACACACACACACACATACACACACATCACATATACATACACACATGAAAACACACTCTGCTAATGCAAGAAAAAGAATAGGTAAAGATAATGAAGTGTGAGGAGACTGAGAATGACAAGGAGGAACTTTTTTTTTTGGGGGGGGGGGGGGGGGGGTGCTATCTGCTTAGTTTTCTGACATTTTATTGAAGTTATTGCTACTTATCATGAGCAGTAGATTTCTGAGAAGGGTTGCACGAGTGACCGGAAAACATGCAGTCAGAAGTTAGTTCATAAGAGAGAATATCAGCATTGAACCAATTGTACATTAATTCACAGTCAGCAAATCAAATGGTTTGTCCATTTCAAGAGAAAGCTTTCTGATGCCATACCACACAAGGTGTATGCTAAATTAGGAGAATGATGCAGAGCATGAGGTAGACCAAGAACAAAATGGAAAGATAATGTCAAAGAAACTCTACAAGAGCATGGTGTGTCTATGGTCAATGTGGCCATAAGAGCAAGAAATAGAACCTTATATCTCCCTCGACACCTGAAGCTGTAAAAAGGGACTGAAGAAGAAGAAGAAGAAGATGCTACTTACATTATTTGTTACTTCGCTATTTAATCTTTCTCTTTGCTTCTCTTTCATAATGACTTGCTTCTGTCAAATATCAGGGGAAAACTGTGAGTCTGAACTGGATGCTTGTACATTACTGCCTTGTGCTGCGGGACAAAGCTGCACTGATCTGACAGCAGCAGCCCAAGGAGACAGCCCTGTGGGCTTTGTGTGTGGGCCATGCCCAGCCGGCACAGTCAATGTGAATGGATCATGTGACGGTAATACATTGTCTTTACTCCTTGTAGTTGTACCAGGTTTTAGGACAGTACAGGATGGGATGAGTGGCATCTGTGGCTTAGGCATGGTGAGTCCAACTCGTAATTTCAATGTGCCATGATCGAAACCCACTGCTGGCTGCGTGGATTGTTATCATGGTATGTGGCGTCGCAGGTCAACCAAGCTTGAAATGGGTACCATGATAAGGAAGAAAAGACGGCTGGCCTAATGCTGACCACATTACCCACCTAGTGCTGATTGGTCTGTTCAAAATATGGGTGCTCTTCCCATATGCCCAATGTGCCTAAGGCGTGAAAGGGGATCTTTACTTTACATAAGAGGGGATGATGCCAGTGCACTTATATTCCAACTGAAACCGTTATTAAGACATCCAAACATAAGTATGAGCGCCAAGAAACAGATTATAAACAGCATATTCATACCAACACTGTGCTACCAGAGCGAGACTTGGACATTATCAACATACAATTAACACCTGGGAAATGAGATGCCTGAAAAAAGCCACTAACTTAACGACTTGAGATGTCATAAACATTGACATGATCCATGATTCTGGTGATCATGTGAGATGGTGAAACATGACAGAATATGCTTTATAGCTTGGCACATGATGATGATGACCAGAGGATTTGGTAGTAAATGCCAAAATGGAGAAATATTATGAATGCTAAACTTTGTGGACATGACTGCTGAGGTAGCCAGATTTTCTTAACATACTCTGACCAAATTTAAACTATAGGAAAATACATTATTTAATGCTGTTGCTTCCAGTGCGTCTATATTCTTTCCTCCTTCCACTCTAGGTTTTTCACATTTTTGCTAGCACCATTACTTTCTAGGAAATGAACATACTGATAAACTGGTGTGTTCTGCACAACTTGGTGGTGAATTGATGTGTGACAAGCTAGACGTTGTGAGTGACCTCTGAGAGCAAAGGAACAGTGAGAAGAATGGCGTTGCGAGGAGTTACCAGGGGATCTGGCCGTCACTCAACACTCAAGGAAAGGGCAAGACAGATATCAGAAAGTTACTGGTGCCATTGAAATTGTAACTCTTCATTTGCTGCTGAAGATGGGGACAGAACGCTTATGAAGTTGTCCCAATTGCTATGATGTCAATTCCTAATCTAGTATTCAACATTCAAGAACCTTACTCTATGTGACCTTGTTGCAAACGTGTACAGGTACTAACCTGGGAACAAACACAGCTATCTACAGTTAAGGACACAGAACAGAGCTCAGGTTCTGCCAGTTTATTCATTCCAATTCTCACACTTCTCAGTCACATCGCTGCTCGCTTCACAATAATTCCACAGTAATTATTCACATGACATTTGATAATTTTCAGTAAAAGTACATCACAACCGTCTTCCTCAAACTCTGGTACCCAACTAACCAAAAACCAATCTCTGGGTTTCCCTGGTCCATCTCTACAGTCCCGAGTATTTGATACTGATGGGTTTTCTGCTTATCTTGCTGTGAGCATGCGCCACACCACACAAAGCAGGGTCATCACAGTCACAGGGAGGATAGTAGTAGTAGTAGTTCATTTTACCCCACAAGGACATCACACAAGCGATAACACCTGATCACACAAAGTGCCACGGTGTGGATGAGGATCACTCGTGGAGAGGTCCTGAAAACCGTGTTCAGCCATTAGACCATATTTATGGCCTGGCTATATTGCAGTCCCTGGCAAGAGCCAGGATTTGGCTCTAAAATAACAAACAATTGCATCCCACAAGGGTATGACTAGATATTGCCACAGGGAGGATCCTATTACAGACTATGAACTGGTTAGGACTGAAAAAGTTCTAATGATGTTTACATTTAATTTTCTCTGCCAGATTTGGATGAATGTCTTGACGGAAATGTATGCGATCATGAGTGCCTGAACACATACAGATCCTACACTTGTTCCTGCAGACCTGGCTTTAGGCTGAATCAAACAGGCGGCAGAACTTGCCTTGGTAATAAATTCCAGTCATTTATTGTGCCTAATATTGTTGTTATAAGGGAAGTATATCAAAACAATGACTGTTGTCCATTAGTAGTATGGATTAATCCAGTGAAAGCTGACTGAAAAGCTAAACGAGATGGGGAAGCAGAGCAATGAGTGCAAAACATACAAATCTTAGTAGTATGGATTAATCCAGTGAAAGGTGACTGAAAAGCTAAACGAGATGGGGAAGCAGAGCAATGAGTGCAAAACATACAAATCTTAGTAGTATGGATTAATCCAGTGAAAGGTGACTGAAAAGCTAAACGAGATGGGGAAGCAGAGCAATGAGTGCAAAACATACAAATCTTAGTAGTATGGATTAATCCAGTGAAAGGTGACTGAAAAGCTAAACGAGATGGGGAAGTTGAGCAATGAGTGCAAAACATACAAATCTTAGTAGTATGGATTAATCCAGTGAAAGGTGACTGAAAAGCTAAACGAGATGGGGAAGCAGAGCAATGAGTGCAAAACATACAAATCTTAGTAGTATGGATTAATCCAGTGAAAGGCGACTGAAAAGCTAAACGAGATGGGGAAGCAGAGCAATGAGTGCAAAACATACAAATCTTAGTAGTATGGATTAATCCAGTGAAAGGCGACTGAAAAGCTAAACGAGATGGGGAAGCAGAGCAATGAGTGCAAAACATACAAATCTTAGTAGTATGGATTAATCCTGTGAAAGGCGACTGAAAAGCTAAACGAGATGGGGAAGCAGAGCAATGAGTGCAAAACATACAAATCTTAGTAGTATGGATTAATCCAGTGAAAGGCAACTGAAAAGCTAAACGAGATGGGGAAGCAAAACATACAAATCAATCTTTTAGCCAGGGCCTTTCTTGACATGAACTAACTACACAATTATAAAAAAAGGGGAGAGTACTCCATCCATGATGGCCCACAAGGGGGTTAAGTGGGAAGCTAAAAAAAATGATGATCAGGAATAAATACAAATTAAATAGAATAAAGAAAGGCTCGAACAATAGTCATAAAAGTAAAAATGATCATATAAAATAAAAACAACAGTAGGAATCACAAGTAGTAGGAATGTGAGCATAGTAAAAATACAGATGTTAAGATCCATAACTGGTACTGATAAGAAATAGAATCAATAATTAAGGGGAAATAAAATAAAGTAGACTAAACATACAAAAATACTAAAATTAAACTTAAAATAATATGACATAGTAAATCTGTTTAGAGAAAGATATGCTTGACATTATACCTTCTGGGCTTAGAGCACCTAAACCATGGACAAGGTATTAGTGTAGAGGTAGGCTTAGCAACAATATCAATAATAGTAATCATTACCCCAAAATGTAAGCCAGCAAATGGTATCAAAGCAATATTTCCCCAATGTGAAGTTGAACAAAGAAGATACAAACAATAGACTGCACAATTTATTGCCTGGCATATTTCGCTGTATCTTGCCAGGTGCATTGTAACAATTAATAAAATTGAAGCACATAAATGAATCCTTCGAACTGAAACAATCGATTAAATTCAAAAAACTGTTTATTACACTTCAGCAAACTGTAGATTTTTCGAGATTTTTAGAAGTGACCACTTTAAACTGGTTTAGTCCAGAATTATGCAGACAAAAGAACATGCACTTTATCTTGTGTTTAACCTGGTAAAAAGACACGTTTTTGAGTTAAGTTGATTTTGTGTTTCAGTTCAAAGGATTCATTTATTTGCTTCATTTTAATCAATTGTTACTGTAGTATGCACCTGATGAGATACAGCTAAATACACCAGGCAATAAATTGTTCAATCTATTGTTTGTGTCTTCTTTGTTCAAACAGTAGCTCATAAGCTATCCTATAGTGGCAAGTGGCAAGAGTAGCAAGAATCACTTCAGAGGTCCTGGGTAGTTAGCATCATATACATATTTTGTTTAGGGTTATACAGGTATCTTGATAAAGGAACAGGCAGACATACTGGCTGGTTGTGCACCAGTTGGTTGATGGTAATTTGAGGCATGACAAACTAGATGATGTCAAAGACGTTTGGGAGCTAGTCAACAGTGTGGAGGCACAATTGATCTAAAGAGAATAGTGCAACAGGAAGTGGTTAGGGGATCTGGTCATCACTCCACACTCACAAGAAAGTCAAGATGGACATACACTACTGGTAGCATCAGTGCTGGAACCCTTTGTTGGCTGCTAAAGATTGTGCTGAAGTGCTTCTGGAAATGTACAGAGTGTTGTGATGTCGGTTTGTGAAACTTAAGTCAACTCAACTCAATTATCTTCTTCTTCTTCTTCAGCACTAATCACGGAATAATCTTCTTCTTCTTCTTCTTTCCTTCACTCCCTCCCTACCTTCCTTCCTACCTGCCTTCCTTCCTTCCTTCCTTCCTTCCTTCCTTCCTTCCTTCCTTCCTTCCTTCCTTCCTTCCTTCCTTCCTTCCTTCCTTCCTTCCTTCCTTCCTTCCTTCCTTCCTTCCTTACTTCCTTCCTTCCTTCCTTCCTTCCTTCCTTCCTTCTTCCTTCCTTCCTTCTTCCTTCCTTCTTCCTTCCTTCCTTCTTCCTTCCTTCCTTCCTTCCTTCCTTCTTCCTTCCTTCCTTCCTTCCTTCCTTCGCTTCCTTCCTTCCTTCCTTCCTTCCTTCCTTCCTTCCTTCCGTCCTTCCTTCCTTCCTTCCTTCCTTCCTTCCTTCCATTCCTTCCTTCCTTCCTCCTTCCTTCCTCCTTCCTTCCTTCCTTCCTTCCTTCCTTCCTTCCTTCCTTCCTTCCTTCAATTTGCCTTCCTTCCTTCCTTCCTTCCTTCCTTCCCTGCCTTCCTTACTATCCTTCCTTCCTTCCTTCCTTCCTTCCTTCCTTCCTCATTCCTTCCTTCCTTCCTTCCTTCCAGCCTTCCTTTCCTTCCTTCCTTCCTTCCCTTCCTTCCGGCTTCCTTCCTTCCTTCCTTCCTTCCTTCCTTCCTTCCCTGTCCTTCCTTCCTTCCTTCCTTCCTTCATTCCTTCCTTCCTTCCTTCCTTTCCTGCATTCCTTCCTTCCTTCCTTCCTTCCTTCCTTCCTTCCTTCCTTCCTTCCTTCCTTCCTTCCTTCCTTCCTTCCTTCCTTCTTCCTTCCTTCCTTCCTTCCTTCCTTCTTCTTCGTCCTCCGCCTTCCTTCTTCCTTCCTTCCTTCCTTCCTTCCTCCTTCCTTCTTCCTTCTTCTTCTTCTCCTTCCTTCTTCTTCTTCCTCTTCTTCCTTCTTCTTCTTCCTTCTTCTTCTTCCTTGTCTTCTTCCTTTTTCTTTTTCTTCCTTCTTCTTCTTCTTCTTCTTCCTTCTTCTTCTTCTTCCTTTTTCTTCTTCTTCTATCACTGAACTATTCTATAAAATTTGAACAAAGAAGACAAACAATAGATTGCACAATTTATTGCCTGGCATATTTCGCTGTATCTCGTCAAGTGCATACTACAGTAACAATTATATAAATGAAGCAGATAAGTAAATCCTTTATAAATGAAGTACAAATTCAACCACGATCAAACATAACTGCCTGTTTTCACCAGGGCATCTCTTTCTGTATACAGAGTTCTGGGCGCAGGTGACGAATCGCAGAAGCTTTGAGAAATCTTAGCGTTCTGCCATTGGTTGACGTATGAAGGATTTTAAATGTGTTGTCCTTAGTAACCACATGTCAAAATTTTAGAAGATGGCGTGCTATTGCAGAGGGGTGATCTTTGTGGCCGTATTCTCATTTTGAATATTATTTTGCATTGCTTTTTTCCACCCATACTTGAATGTGCTCAGCGACTCGTTTGTCCAGGATGCACTGGAGAGAAAAACGAAGACAGACCAAGAAATGTGGGAGAAAAACTGGTGCAATGAAGTTGATCCTATTGATATTAACTTTATTCCCCTCAAGGCAGGAAACATTTTTTAAGGTTGAACTGATCCCAACTACAACATGTGCTCGTAGTTTAAAAAAAAACATTATGAACAAATAAATCAAATGATAACTTAGTAGTCACAACGTCTCTATCATGCATTAACTGTGAGCCACATTGGTATACTAGCTAGAAGTTCACCTGTGAATCGGAAGTTCATGGGGTCAGGCCCACCACGGCTCCACCCTGATCTGAACCGGCCACCATCAAATCCACAAGCATCAATCAGCTACACCACAATGGCTCCACCCGACCTCGGTAGTCTGACTATTTGTGGTCAAAGTTATAGCACCAGAGTTTTATTTCACAAATCTCCCTTCGGTCTAAACTGTTTTAAACTATATAAAACATGTCAACTTTCAGATCATTTGTTTTGTTGTTTGTCGGCTGTCTGACAGATATCAATGAATGTGAAGAGAGAACTTCAGCGTGTACACAGGAATGCAAAAACACCATAGGAAGCTACTCTTGTTCATGCAGACAGGGCTATACACTAAACAGTGATCAGAGGACATGTAACATTAGTAAGATTTCAATTTTAATCCCATGATTAATCAAAGTTGTTTGTAAAGTTGTGTAAAAATAATGTGTTACTTCTTTTTCTTCTTCTTTTTCTTCTTCTTCTTCTTCATCCTCTTCTTCTTCTACTTCTTCTTAGCACTCACCAGCAAAAAATTATAGGGTTCGTCCACTCCTGAACTTTAGACTTGATCCAGAACTTAAGTTTTACATGCACATCTATTTTACAGATCTGGCTTATCTGTATGCAGACTGTTGGTTTCTTGCCTCTTGAACAGATGCACTCCAGTTTTAAAGAAAGCACCCCTCATTAGTCACCTCCTATGTTGAGCTGAGGAATACGCACAGAGAGAAACAAAATTGTGTTTTAAATGTAAAATTAATCAGTTGTCACTACTTCTGCAGTTATCAGTCAACGGTATGAGAGTTCTGCCATCGAGAGAGATTTGGGCCTCATCCTGTAATATTCTCAACAACAACAGTGGATGCACTATAGCCATCCTCCATTATGGAGACGGCGCTAAATTTAAAAAAAATCTTCAAATACATTTTTATGTTGATCCCAACATTTACCATGATTGTATTAATTCTTAAAAATATTGAGCAGTATATGAATGAATGAATAAAGAAATGAATAAATGCATGTAAGAATGAATCAATCAATCAATCAGCTAATGACTGACATCACTGCACTCAAGAAATTCCCATATGTGCCCCATCCACCTCATAAGTAGCTCATGAAGAGTTTGTATGCTGATTTTTCTAGCTGCAAATTTTTTTCTTTTTCAATATATTTAGTCATTACTGAATAAAATTGCTTTCAGATGACTAAATCACTAAAGCATGGAGACAGCCAAGAAGTCACTCATTTGTTGGTATAGTTTGCCTTGCCATGAAGTCACTCACTTGTTGGTATAGTTTGCCTTGCCATGAAGTCACTCACTTGTTGGTATAGTTTGCCTTGCCATGAAGTCACTCACTTGTTGGTATATTTTGCCTTGACATGAAGTCACTCACTTGTTGGTATAGTTTGCCTTGACATGAAGTCACTCACTTGTTGGTATAGTTTGCCTTGCCATGAAGTCACTCACTTGTTGTTATAGTTTGCCTTGACATGAAGTCACTCACTTGTTGGTATAATTTGCCTTGCCATGAAGTCATTCACTTGTTGGTATAGTTTGCCTTGCCATGAAGTCATTCACTTGTTGGTATAGTTTGCCTTGCCATGAAGTCATTCACTTGTTGGTATAGTTTGCCTTGACATGAAGTCACTCACTTGTTGGTATAGTTTGCCTTGCCATGAAGTCACTCATTTGTTGGTATAGTTCTTCCTGCCGTGAAGTCACCAATTTGTTGGTATAGTGTCTTTTGCCATGAAGTCACCAATTTGTTGGTATAGTTTCCCTTGCCATAAAGTCACCAACTTGTTGGTATAGTTTCCCTTGTCATGAAGTCACCAATTTGTTGGTATAGTTTTCTTTTAAAGTAATTTAAAGTCAGAATTATTTAAAGTCATTAATTTGAGAAAGCTTTTGACAGTGTCCATAGAGACTGTCTATGGAAAATTTTACATTATGGAATTCCAGAAAAAAATAGTCAACATAATTGCTCTCTACTATAAAGACTTTTCCTGCAGTATAAAAGATTACAATACATCTTTCCCAGTAAAAACAGGTGTAAGACAGGGATGTGTTATGTCATCTCTCCTCTTCAACCTTGTGATTGATTAGATACTAAAGAACACAGTAGACAGGATATTAAGAGGCATATGATGGACTCCATTCACCATGCTTGAGGACCTTGATTTTGCAGATGATATAGCACTCCTATCACATAAACATGAACATATACAAGAGAAAAGTAACAGACTAAACTGCACAGCAGAAATGGTGGGACTAAGAATAAATACAAAGAAAACTAAGATCATGACAAACAGTCCAAACCAACAACCAGTGACCATAAGTAACCAATTACTTGAAAATGTAGAACATTTCACATATCTTGGCAGTGTGGTGTCCCTTCTGGGAGGGACAGAGGAAGACATACAGTCATGTCTGAACAAAGCTAGAGCTGCTTTTGGAAGGATGAGGCAAATCTGGAAATTCAACAATTACTGCAGAGGAACAAAACTCCGACTCTACAAGAGCATCATTTTGCCAGTTCTTCTTTATGGAGTGGAATGCTGGAGAATAACCAAAAAGGATGCACACAAGCTGTCCACTTTCCACCACACATGTCTACGCAGAATTATCAAAATTTTCTGGCCAGATACAATCTCAAACACTAAACTACTTCAAGCCACAAACCAAGAAACTTTAGACAGTATGATTACCAAGAGAAGATGGAAATGGCTTGGCCACATTATGAGAATGACTTCTGATATACCTGCCAAAATAGCTCTCACATGGACACCAGAGGGAAAGAGAAAACAGGGGCGCCCAAAAACAACATGGAGACGAACGATGGAAAGTGACCTGAGTGCAGCATCTTTGACATGGAAAACTGCACTGAAGATTGCACAAGACAGGAAAGCATGGAAAGTCCTCTCTGAAGCCTCATGTGCCACTCGGTATAACAAGAAATGATGATTAATTTAAAGTCAGAGTGTATTTTCTCAAATGAATAAACAAACAGACAAACTTGATTTTCAAAGGGTCACAAATTGGGCACGCAGGCTTGTCTTACATTTGCCCCTTCCAAACACTCATCTTTCACACAGCAGTTGTGTTTTGTATGCATTTTGTACGAGAGGTAAGGATCTATTAGTCTGCCCACACATATGCCAGATCTGTAAACCAGATGTGTATGCAAGAATTAAATCCTACAACAAGCACAAAGTCCAGTCATGGATGGACAGCCAGGACTTTCTGCTGAGGTTCACAGCTAGCACATACAGATAGTGAAGAAGGAGGAGAAGAAGAGGATGATAAAACAGAAAAAAGAGAAGGCGGAAGAGGAGAAGAGAAAAGAGACAAAGGTGCAGTAATGATAATTTGTTTTTGCTTTTTTTTTTTACAGATCCTACCATTTCAACTCTTTGCCAGCATTGTGAACACATTTGTGAAGTTCATAACGGTGAAATCAAGTGTGGATGCAACATTGGCTACAAGATTAATGAAACTGACCTGACCAGATGTGAAGGTAAAATATATCTACACATTCAGTATGTCAAAATACTTGTTTTGAATTGATTTTTGTTTTTAAATGTGAACAACATTTTGAAAACTTGATTTCTGGAAGAAATGTGTGCATATTAAAGACACAGTCTTTTTCCAACTTTTTCTCTAATGCTGGTATTTGTAACCATGTCCATTCTTGTGTTGTTAGTAACCTTATGGAGACAGCGTATTTCACATGTAGTTATCTTCTGTTTTAGTGTTTTGTCCAATGACCATGTGTAGCATAGCTGTCTTCTGTGTGTATGTTGATGTCACACCCAGGTTCATCTTTAGTTTGCTGCAGGAGGAGGCAACTGAAAGAGAATAGACGAGGATAAAGATGGTCGTGTCAATAGTGGTGATGATGTCTTGCTTGCTGCAAGCTTCTCACGTCTCTGACGCTTGTATAATAACATGTCTGGAAACAACTATTCTTCTCTGCACTGTCTTTATTGTGATACTTCAGTAATGTCAAACATCAATGATATTTTGAATGGTGACTGTTTTAGCTCTTTGTTTACCTACTCTTGAGGTCACATTGTCTCCAATTACCTGACTTCTAGTGTTGTCTGGTACTAACAGTTTGATTGTTGTCTCAATAGTCTCAATAGTGTTTCTGTCTAATGTGTCTCTGTTAACCATAGATCCATGTTTCTTGTGTGTCGACTCTGTAGTTTCATGTCTTGTTTTATGTCTCCTCTTTAGTGTCTGTCTTCAGGGCTCCATGTGACTGGTTTCTCTGCTTCTAAGTCTCGATGACTGAATGTTCTCTTTGAGGGTCAATGTTACTAGTACTTCCTACTCCGTCTCGATGACTGAAGATTGCTCAAGTGGCCTGTTACCCAGCATTTCTGCTGATATTCTGGTATGTGTGCAATGTGTTTTCTACTCACTGATTTTAGAATATTCTTGTATCCTAAAACGTGTTTACTCTGTGCGTTCTCTCGTGGGATTTTCTAATTGCGTTTGGATTCAGTCAGACAACTCTGCACTAAAATGTACTAATTGGATCGACAGGTATCCTTCTATGGCCTTCTAAAAAGTACGATAAGGCTCTCGTTCTTTGATATGGCATGTCAAAGATTACATCAGATGTTATTTATTTAACTAGGTTATTCATTTACAAATACCTCTCTGCACTTGATGGTTCTAGAAAGGAAAGTCAAGGTTACTAAGACCTGTTGACTCCAGTCCCTTCAACGAATACCCAGTATCCTACCTCCTGACAAACAAGTGGTGACATCTCCCTGTTACACATGTTTGGCACTGATAGCATAAATTAGGGATAACAATTCTAATAATCAATTGTTGTTTTGCTGGAAGGGAGACATTTGGATGTCTAAGCAGTGGGACTAACTGGTAAGTGACAGCATTTTCCTTCTGTTCTCTGGCTTCTTTCTCTTGATTAAGACTGCTATCTTGTGTAAATATGCTTCCTAGATATTTGAATTTTCATTCTTGTTCACCTATAATACCATTAACATGAACGTTCATGTTATTAAAATACTGACATCCTAAAAGATCTGAAAATCACAACAGATTGGCTAGTAAAAAGCATCTTGTCTCGGAAAATAAAATATGTTGTGTTTTTCAAGTACCACAGTGGACTGGACAGAATAATAGCAGAAATAACAGGAAAGAGGTGCAGACATTGCAGATAGGCACAGGATACAAAAGACATACTGGGTAGGAAAGTGCACGAGGCTGGAGAGCTGGAGTCGAGTTTGTTTCAGGCAAGCCATGATGAGAGGGACAATCTGCAAAGGACATGCTACATGATGATGACCCAGACATCTTAGAAATGTGGTTGTACAAAAAAATGCTAGAATTCCTTGGACAGCCAGAATGGGTAATTCAGAGGTTTTGAAACAGGCAGGTCGGGGAAGGGGGCAGAAACTTATGAAAAACATAAAAAAATTGTGTATGTTATAGGAAGAGGGAAAGTGGAACTTGTTGTTTGAGAAAGAGAGATCGATGAAGACAATGCAAAGACAATTCTTGACAGCTTTGGGTCAAGGCATGGAAGGGTGTCAGTAAACAAACAGATACATGCTGTTGGTGTTCTCAGTATGTAGAGACACATTAGTCATTAGTTCATCAGTCATCAGTTCTCGTTATTAGTTGACAACAGAAAAAAAAAATCTTCCACATGAAATCTACAGTTCAAAAAGAGACACACAATCCCTCATGCAAGTCAGCAAGGGATATGATGATGACCCAGTTTTATCAGGATGGGTGGAATTGTTGAGAAAACACAAACACAAACACAGACACAAACACAAACACAAACACAAACACAGACATCCTACCACAGTTGTCTTGAGAGGCAAGAGTACTATCCACAATTCTATTCTGGTTGTACCTCCACTTCTGGGCCTTTAGTCTTGTACCACAACTTATGTTTTGCTTACGCTGACAATCTCCCATTTTACAGATATGGCTTTTTTGTATGCAGACTGTTGGTTCCTAGCCTCTCAGGCAGATGCACCCCAACTTCAGAGGAAGTAATTTGCTCTCTTCTACAATATACTTGTTATAGGGGCAGTGAGCTGGTTCTTTCTACCCCAAAACCCAAAATTGGGGCCTCAGAACTCACACAGAGAAAACTGTCTGATCTGAGGAAAAAACTACTACATCTTTCACTTGGTAAACGTTGTTGGTTCTATACTTCAGATGTGGATGAGTGTAACAGGGCAGGTAACTCTCCCTGCAGCCAGAAATGCTCCAACACTGTGGGACATTTCCAGTGTTCTTGCCATCCTGGATATAAACTGGACATAGATGGGGTAACTTGTGTAGGTAAGTAGCTATTTTGGTTATGGGTCATTATATTGGGGTGGGGGGAGGGAGGGGGGGGGGGGGGTCAACAAAGTTCAAGCTTTCTGCCAGTTATTAAGCATGTAGATATAAGAATATATATTTTAAATGTTCTTTATGTGAATTATATCAGCATTATATCCGACTGAGCTATTGTATAACAGTAGCCAGCACTACCTATCTTCTGTTAACGCTGAATGTTGGGCCGCGTATATCAAACCTGACATCCCATATTGTGTGCCAATGGCTTTGGGCGGAGGAGCGCATTGGGGAAGATATTAGCCTTATTCTAGGAAGAGGAAATGCAAACTGAAAACTGTATGTTGAAGCAGGGCACTTAGCCTTGGCTGGCAGCTGGTCTAGGAGGGAAGTTCTGACATGTGGACAGGCAGAGCATTGCTCTTCTGGTCCGGCAGCTTCTGCAGCCTGCTTTGTTCTAAATGTGGTGGTGTTACCTTTTCGTTGGAGTAAACAAGGCAGGTCGAGAGAGAGATCATGACGCATGGGCAACATATGGTCTCTGCAATAATGCCCAGGCTTTGTGCTATGGAGAGGATGAACTTCATGCCTGGCCGCAATGGGTCTTGGACACTCACCATTGCCGTGGCATGTGAGTCCTGTCCGATGCAGTTGAACAACGTCGTATGGAAAGACGGAAAAGTGCCAATAAATCATTATGGGGTCACGATGGTGGAGCGGTCAAGCCATTTGCCTTGCTCTGAAGGTCATGGGTTCATTTCACAGACTGCATTGATCATTTCACGGGTGCTTAGTTTTCAGAGATTCATGAGGATGACCACTTTACCAAGGCCATGATATTTTTACATCAACAAACAAGTTGTCAGGATAAAGTTGACCCATTATGGGGGG
The DNA here is from genome assembly GCA_905116865.2 of Candidula unifasciata. Taxonomy (NCBI): domain Eukaryota; kingdom Metazoa; phylum Mollusca; class Gastropoda; order Stylommatophora; family Geomitridae; genus Candidula; species Candidula unifasciata. The sequence continues at coordinate 281,972 of CAJHNH020004035.1, read as the reverse complement.
GGGGGGGGGGGCATTATCTATTAAAAGTCTGTATATGAAGCAGTCCTTCAAAATATCAAAGCTTCCCAGATATAACAGGTAGTTGCGTTTAATTGTTGTTGAATTTGGACTTTGGGTATAAAGAATTCAGCTATTTGCTTCATGTATGTAATTGTTACTGTAGTATATGCCTGACAAGATACAGTGAAATATGCCAGCCAATAAATTGTACAGCCATTTGTTTGGGTGTTCTTCCTTCAAAATATGTTTGGCAGTTTGTTGCCTACCAGAGTGCAGCTGGTCACATCACACATAATATGTTTGGCAGTTTGTTGCCTACCAGAGTGCAGCTGGTCACATCACACATAATATGTTTGGCAGTTTGTTGCCTACCAGAGTGCAGCTGGTCACATCACACACAAAAAGAAGGTAATTAATTTGTTTCATCATGTAGCAGGTCCTTTGCAGAATGTCGCTGTCATCACAGTCTGCCTGATAGAAATTCGGTCTCTTGCCAGTTCTCCAGCCTCAAATACTTTCACACTCAAGGAGTCACTTATATCCTGTGCCCATCTTCATGTTGGTTAGCCCCTGCCCCTCCTTCCTGGTACCATGCCTTCTGCTATAATTTTTTCCAAGCTGTCGTGGTGTTTGAAATGATCAAAATATTAATTCATTTAGCAGTCTTCAAAAGACATTTTAATTATTTAAAAAGTTTTTAAAAAGTTTTAATTTATTAAAATGTCATTACTCAAATCTGACTGATACATTTCTAATTTTGTTTTTATAATCAGAGTGTGAAAGCCCCAGTTTTGGAGACAACTGCAGCAGTACTTGTGAGTGTCACCTCAGAGGGGCCTGTGACAAAGTACGGGGATGTATCTGTGACGAACACTGGACAGGGTCACATTGTGAAAGAGATGTGAATGAGTGTGCAGACGCTAATGCATGTCCTGATGGATTCATCTGTGTTAATGAGCCTGGTTCCTTTAGCTGTGTGTGTCCTGGAGGTTACCTGTTGGAAAATGGGGTTTGTGCAGGTAAATTTACTACCTTAATTTGCTGTTTTATAACAGTCATGATTTTAATGATGGTTTGGAGATCTGATAGGACTTGCAAGTACCAGCTGTATAACAGAGATTTATGCTTCTGAAATATAAAGAACACAGAGCATATAGAAGATGACACATGAGATGGAATGACAGCATCAAGAACAGACTCAAAGAAATTAAAATCAACTTATGCAAAGTATTAGAAAGAGCACATTGTAGGTCATTAACTCTTTCAGTTCCTATGTGTATTTAGCATCAGAGGCCCAAGGGGCTGTGAAGAAAAAGAAAAAAAAAAATTGGCACATAGTACGTTAGTTGGGCTTTTAGGTAGGAAACTATGAATGTATGATGCCTTCCTTGGGACTGAAAGAGTTAATATTCCCAAAAAAACTGTTATGAGGTAACTGAAAGAAGGAAAGAAGAAAGAAGAGGAGGAGCTTGAGGGCAGCAGAAAAAGGCCAAACAGTGGGAAATACATTGCAGATACAAACTTATGAATTAGCTAGATAAGTCGTGGACTATCTCCAAGTCACTTTGAGCTGAAGTGCTATAGAAAAATTCTCAGAATATTTTGGACAAAGGAGAAATACTGACATCTTGAAAGATCTGAACATCAAGGAAGATTGGCTAATAAACAGGCATCCTGTCTCAGAAGCTGAAATATTTTGGTCATATCAAGCGCCACGAAGGATTGGAAAAAATTATAGCAGAAGGCATGGTACCAAGAAGGAGATTCAGGGACCGACCGACACGAAGATGGGCACAGGATATAAGTGACTCCTTGAGTATGAAAGTACATGAGGCGGGAGAACTGGCGAGAGACCAAGTTTTTTTTTTCAGGCAGACTGTAATGAGAGCGACGTTCTGCAAAGGACCTGCTACATGATGATGATGATAGAATATTTACTATATCAGATTTTCATTGTAGCATATTTTTCCTTTGCTCAGTGCACTTAAAGAGCATAATGTTCCGTTTGTATCTTAGCAAAAATGCCTTTGGATTTTAATACTATTCTTAAGGGAATAATTACCCCTTTCAGTCTGGTGGCCTAGAAAAAAAGGGATGGGATTAAAAATGACTTGCTTGGAATGTCACATTTTAATTTGGATGCAACATTTTTAGCTCACAAAATGTATGGTCCTCCTACTCACACCCCTTCCTGTCATGCATAATTTATCCCGTTAGATAGGAACTGGTGGAGTTAAACAGTATTTAAATCGACTGAAGTGAATGGAAATAAAAAAAAATTTTTGTATAGATCAATCAGATACTTATCTGCAGAGGTTAGTTCATTCTTGTATTTTATGTTGTAAAGGATTAGGGTTACAGTTTAATTGCAAGAAACTATTTTGAGAAACTAGAAAGCCAGGCACAGAATATGTACTGTTTTAATCATGGACAAAACACACACACTGAAAGAGCACCTGGGGACAATCCAAAGAGTTCCACTAACAGGCAGAAAAACAAATCAGACAGCCCTGTAAGAAACCTATGAAAATCAAGAACCATTCAAAGTAATTAGATATAGGATACAATTATATGTTGAATTAAGAATCAACATCACAGCACTCAGGACACTCCCATAAGTGCTTAGTCCCCCATCTTCAGCAGCAAGCGAAGAGTTCGGATGGTACCAGTGACCGTCTGATTGTTATAACTATAGAAAGCAACAACAACAACAACAGCAAAATAGTTATCCGATGGCGTTTTACTACTAAAAGTAAAAAATGGGAAATGCATAGCTACTTTAATCTGGAAATAGATAGAAATCTATAGTTACATTGAAATGCAGAGTTATTTTACATGTGGAAATACACTGATATCTGGACATACATTAAAGTATGGAGACACCCTTAATTCTGGGGGTGTATTTAAATGCAGATATACATAGAATTATGGAGATACGAATTAATCAGTGGCTGAGTCCCAAGGAATGTTACATTAGGGCAGTGTTACATTATGTTATTGGGAGATATGATCAGTGCTGGTCATGGCTGGGGGCTGGGGGCAGTGTTACATTATGTTATTGGGAGATATGATCAGTGCTGGTCATGGCTGGGGGCTTGGGGGCAGTGTTACATTATGTTATTGGGAGACATGATCAGTGCTGGTCATGGCTGGGGGTTGGGGGCAGTGTTACATTATGTTGATCAGTTGGGAGTGTTACATTATGTTATTGGGAGATATGATCAGTGCTGGTCATGGCTGGGGGTTGGGGGCAGTGTTACATTATGTTATTGGGAGACATGATCAGTGCTGGTCATGGCTGGGGTGAGTTTGACTAGCAAGACCTGCTCAAGTTAAGAAATGTCTTCCACATTGAGAGTATCTGATTTCAGGACCATTGTCATGATTTCATTTATTTGACTTGCTGCTTCTCAAACACTTAACTCAGTGAGGAGTACTGTCTGGATTTTTGTTTTCTCTGAGACACTGTGTTGAGAAATGAACAGGTGGACAGACTGGCTGGCTCTGCACAACTTGGTGAAATAATGATACATGATAAGGCAGACGTGGTTAGTGCCTTGGGGGAAAAGCGTGAACAGGTCAGAGGAGCAGATGGATCACCACAGTCTGGTGAGACTGATGCAGCCGGAAGAGACGAAGGGTTCTGGCCAACACTTAAGGCTCAGAAGACAGGCAAGATGGACTTTTAATAAGAATGCCATTGGCACCATTGGTATTGGAACTCTGCACTGGTTGCTGAAGATAGGGACGGAGGGCTTATGGGAATGCCTCAAGTGCTGTGATGTCGGTTCTTGAATCATCTCAAACACTTAGCTTTTAATCTTTCTACAATCATTTCTGCTTTGTCACTTTACTAATAAAAACTAACAATAAAAGTAATGATTGTTAAACTGTTTTCAGACAGGGATGAGTGTGCAGAATACATCAGTAAATGTGATCTCAGTGTAGAAGAGTGCTACAACATTGTTGGCAACTACAGCTGCAGATGTAAAATAGGCTTCAGACGAAATACTACTACAGGAATATGTGAAGGTTAGCACAGCTTCACTGTAATCTTTAGATGAGTGATTATTGATGACTATCTTCACAGCACTCAGGAGAGATCCTTGGGTGCTCCAATTTCCTCCTCAGTAGCTCCACAAGAATACAATTACGGATCACAATCATTCTGTGTTAATTATTGAGACATCTTTTGCCCTTGATACATATTCATGTCTGACTACTCCAGGCTGCACCATATCCACAAACTTGGGCAAGGAGGCAGAGTCCTGCTTGTTGTCATGATCTTCTTCATGGTATGCAGCTAGCATGGCATTCTTCAGATGATTCACCACCATCATACTTGTTCTTCTATCAATTCTGTCTATCCCTAGGGGAAGCATGAGCCTTTAATCCTTGCTGGGGCTAGAGCTATAAAGTTTGCACATCTCTACTGAGATCCTATTCAGTCTGTACAGGTATCAAGGAGGTGCTGCTCCAACAGAGCACTGAACATAACAGAATTCTTCAACTATCTTAATGTACCCTTAACTCTTTTTTGTCTTGTGTATACCTTTCACTTCTCTCACATAGTATCCATCTCAGTTTCAAATTCACTTATCCTTCTCTTATCTGTCATGTGTATTGTCCATTAATTCTTGTTAAATGATGTATCCTATTCTGTTAAATTTGAACCTCTGTTTTCCCCCTAACTGTGTAGTTTGCTATACAGATACAAGCATAGTTTTGGCTGGAGCCTTAATCAGTGAGCATTAAATCAAGAAGAAGAAAAAATCTGGATGTCAGTCCCCACATGGGGGATGTTGCTTGAACAAGAACATAAAATCTAGGAATATAAAGTGATATTGTGAAATGTGACATAAATTAAAGAAATAAAATTAGTAATAATACTGATAATAATAGTGGTAGATAAATGTTGCTCGCTGATAAAGGCTCCGATTGAAAATAATAATGATAATAATAGTGGTAGATAGTTGTTGCTCATTGATAAGGACTCTGGTTGAAATATTAATTAGCTTCTGTGCATGTTTTAAAAACATTTTTTCAAAACAATTATGACATCATAATTTATTTGACTGTAGTTTTGGCATTTGCTTAGTGACTGATAACAGGGTCAGTGTAAAAGTCATCATAAACATGTTTTTAAATGTTCAAAGGAAAGCATTCCGTTTAATTCTCAATCCTTTCCTTTTTTTTTTTTTTAATTAGCCTTCTTCATATATATATATATATATATATATATATATATATATATATATATATATATATATATATATATATATATATATATATATATATACACATATTTAAATATTTAATATATATATATATATATATGTGTGTGTGTGTGTGTATGTATGTATATATATATATAAATATATATATATATTATTAAAACATGAATTGGTGACCTTAATAAACTTTCTTTTTCAAAGATATATATATATATAACAGTCGCCCCATGTGGGATGAAAGTTTTCGTTATTTGAAGCCCCACCCTGGCTTTTGCGGGGAGCCTAAATATAACCGGGCCTGAAATATAGCCTAATGGTTGAACAGGGTTTCTGGGACCTTTCCACGGATGATCCTCATCCGCATGGTGGTACTTTGTGTCATCCCGTGTTTATCGCTCTGTGTGTTGTCCTGGTGGGGTAAATTTATTTACTTACTTACTTTTTGAAGAATTCCTTGTTTCATGGTTCTTTACCTTTGGTGTTTCTGTGGGAAAAAAGCTTTGAAAAAAAAAAACGTTATTTCAAACAGTGGGTCCCAAGCAGAGCATGGTGTGTTTAACACCTTGTTTGCTCAATCTTCTTCTTAGCCTGATATAAATGTGGTCATAGCACACTTAAGAAATCTGACAAGCCTAAAGGTCAGTATTGCTGATATATTACTGCTCTGAAAGTAACCCATTTATGAATGTCAATAGTCACAAATGTTTACTGAGCAGCCACATATTTACTCCAACGATGTTAACTCTTATTTCCAGACATCAATGAATGTGACAGCCACATTGATGGCTGTGAACACATCTGTAAGAATGGGCCTGGCAGCTTCAGGTGTGAGTGTCATCAGGGGTATATGCTGGCTGTGGATCGACACAGGTGTGAGATGAGTAAGTGTCAGTGTGTATCCATGTCATGGAACAGGTTTATTTTACTTGGATTGGTGGTGTGCTTGGGTTTAAATCCTAACACAGAATTCTCATGCAGTCGTGGGACCTAGGCTGCATGCAGTCATGGGACCTAGGCTGCACTCACTCGTAGGACGTAGGTCCTTTGGGGGTTAGACCCAGTTCTAGATGTTTTAGAGTAGTTAAAAGCATCAGAAAACCAGGAAACCCGCTCTTACCACCCTGAAAAATAGTGGACTGTCCTATGACATCATCATGGGGGAAAGATATTAGGAAAGCACCCATAAAACTCAGGTTCTTGAACAAGACTAGGGTCCAGAAGTGGACAAACAACCAGAATGTTAATGCTGGAGTATACAGCTGGTGAGTGCAAAGCAGAAGAAAAAGAAGTTATTAACTCGTCTCTGCTTGTCTTGCTTGATTCCAGACTTGTTTTGTGTGTGTGTGCTGTGCAGTTGTCAACTAGCATCATTATATTATTGTTCAAAACGACATAGTTAAAAGCTAGTTAGGTGCATGTCCATTTCAGGACACCACAGCCAAACCCCTAAATTTTGCATAACGTAATCCTTGACCAGTTAGGATCATGGAGGTGTATCGATGGAAGCTTTGCAATCGAATCATATCTCACCATATGCCCAAACCAAGCTAGCTTGTGACATTTCACCACAAACCCCTAGAATCATTTATTAGCTCCTCTGATTTTACTAATTAATTTTATATTCAGTAGTTTGCCATTGCTTTCTAAGTGATGTGATGCTTCTGTTGCTTTCAAAATCAGTGTATAGCAGTCAGCAACCAAATCATTTGCTGGTGACTTTAAAAAACCAGACATAACTTGACAGCAACAAGAATAACTTTCTCCTGGTTCTACCAGTTTTTAGATTAGTTCATTGCATTTCATTTTATTCCATTTTCTAGTCAATGTTAGTGCTTCATATTTCATCTCATTATGACTTCTTAAAAATATTAGTGTTTCATGTGTCATGACAATTTCTTAAAAGATTAGTGCTTTGTATTTCAATTGATTCCACTTTGGTGAAGTGTGTTGCCACTCGCGGCCTGTTCACTGCTCTCCACACTCAGGTAACTTGTACAGAAAAATCCACATGTTTCTTACTTGAGTCTGATTGGTGATACAAGCCACTCTATCTACAGGACAACAGTCAAGGTAATCCCCCTGCAGATACTGCTATAAGGATGTAAACTGTTAACCCTACCAGACCTGAGGTCCTGAACCTAACTGCCCCTAAACCCAAGCTCCTAGGCATTAATACGAAAAAACCAACATGGTATACAAAAATATTAGTTACATGCAAACAAATGGTTAGAATAAGATGAAACTTGAAGACATTGTAGAAAATAGGTTTACCTTTCATCTAGGGCCAATATTTCACCTTTGTGTGCCAATCCACCTAGCAGGATCAGTCTTGTTTCACAAAGTAAGCACCAGATGTTGCTGTTTGAGGGACACGCCCCCTTCTCTTACTATCGATCTAGTTTTAAATCTATAATTTTCAAGATTCTCCTAATTACTCGAGCTCTCACTGACTGTCACTTCAACTGGGAATGAATTCTTCATTAAATTCTGACTCCTCAGAGTCTGAATCAACCAAAGTATCAATCACCTGTTGGACTGTGAAAAACCTAGACCTACTTCATTTTCCTGTCAAAGTGCTTGGTTCATGTGAATTTTAAGAATTTCTTCTCATTCTTCTTCTTCTTCCCTTCCTCTTCTGCCGCTGTGGGTGTCGAGGGAGATATAAGGTTCTGTCTCTAGCTCTTCTGGCCGCCTCGACCATAGGCACATTGTGCTGTTGTAGAGTTTCTCTAATGTTATCCTTCCATATTGTTCTTGGTCTACCTTGTGCTCTACATCCTTCTTCTCTTTCCATGTATGCTTTGTATGGTATGGTGTCACAAGGCATTCTCTCTAAGTAGGCAAACCATTTTCTTCTCATTAAACCACACAAAGTAAATCCAAACACACATGGACAGCTATTCACAATGACTAACCACAAGGTTTAATCACGATTGGTTGGTTATTTTTAGTTTGTGACGCGTTTTATCAGGTATTATGCAAAGTACCCTAGAGGGAAAGAGAAAAATAGGGTGCCCAAAAATCAACATGGAGACGAACGATGGAAAGTGACCTGAGTGCGGCATCTTTGACATGGAAAACTGCACGGAAGATTGCATAGGACAGGAAAGCATGGAAAGTCGTCTCTGAAGCCTCATGTGCCACTAGGCATAACGAGAACTAATGATGATGCAAAGTACCCAAAATTAGGTACAGCGTTTTAGCAGCAGATTAGGAAATTACTGGAAAAGCGATACAGGGGTCTGGTAGAGTTAAACCTTCAAACTGACACCTTTAGTGTATAAACTCTTCATTGGCTAATGCAGAAGGGGCAGAAAACATTTGAAAAGGCCTTAAGTGCAGTGGCTGATTGATTGATTCATTGATTGTTTCATTCGTTCATTCATATTTAAAGCCATAAGAAATTAAATGAGTAGCCAGTTTCCATCCTCGTCCCTTCTCCTGCCTAGACAATTCCTGGGAAAACTTGGATTTTTTTTTTAACTGGTGCCGATTCAACTAATGCTGCCACATCTGGTGACTGAAAGGATAACAAAAAAGAAGGTAAAATCTGCTTTCAATCCTGTATATTTCCCATGAACATGTGAGCAGCCCTTTTGTTAATGTTCACACAGAAAAGGAAGTGTGCAACCTGAGCTGTAGTTACGGATGTAGCCTTGTTGATGGATCTCCTGCCTGCATTTGTCCCAGAGGATATCGTCTTGTTGAAAGCAGCAGGTGTGAAGGTAAACGAGCTTGTTTTCTCATAACATTTTTTTTTTTTTTTTTTAAGGCTGAGCAAGGGTTCATTGCTCATTATACATTTCAGGGTCATCTTTATTGCAGGTCAGTGCAGTGACTCTGTAGGCTCTAATCATGCAGCTTTCTCAGGCACATTTACAAACACTTCTACACTACAAAGGTCCGAGGGAAAATATTCAATTTAACTCTCTACTCCTTTCCTTGTTTTTTTTTTTTTATATTAGCCTCCTTCATATATGTATACACATATTTAAACCATTTCATTTATATATGTATTGGTGACTCTTTTTTATAAAAAAAATTAAGATATATATAACAGTCGTCCCCATGTGGAATGCAATTCAAAGGTCTTGAACAGGAACAAACGTGGAAACACTAAAGAGTTGACAGCTGAATGGTTATTACTTCCATGAGGTTTATCTCAGTCTATGTACCAGAGGTTGGTTGTCTAGAGAATTGCTACTGCATCACACAGTCTAATGGCTATCCTTACCTTAGTTGGATACTTGCGTTCAATACTTGCATGCTAGATAACCTTAAAATTGCATTCAGTGAAAACACATCCCACAGCAGACAACATTACCTCCATTTCGAACTATCAAGGAGTCATAGCCAGGTTTCATCTCAGGAACTGGCTGGTGACTGAACTACTTTCACACTATCTCAAGATGCATTCACCTCAGGCATTCTGAGCTTCATAAGATCGCTCTCTGCCCAGATCAAAAACAAGACAGCTTTTTTCATTCGCTCAGTGCTTAACTCACCTCTTCTTCTTTACCCAAAAATTACATTCACAATTTTCATGCTTTCTTCATTTGGCATGCTTCAGGCAAACTGCACGTTTGCCCAGCTATGGAGTTTATTAACCATGCATACATTATAATTAGGAATCAATACTATGTATTTAGATTCTCATAAATAATTTGTCTAGCAGCTGTCCTCATTCCAAACATGGAGAAAATGGGTCATTGCAGTCAGGCATACCCATAGGTACTTAGATCTTCTCCTAAGGATATTTCTTTGTGTGTTTATGCTGCCTATTCCTTTTTGCCAGTGGTTAATATATTTTGCATGGTTTTCACATCATGCTTCTCCATGTGGTATATGCAGACTTCACATCCTTGTCAGAGCTAAATCAGTAAATTTATATTTCAGGTCTTTAGTTTTGTTGTTTCTTCTGTAGCCATAATTATGTCCATTCTTTCTATAGAAGGTCAATTTCCTTGTGGCAAGGACAACTGCTGAGTAATGGAATGCTATGCAGTAAGCAAAACAACCCTCTAAATAATTTCAATCAAATTCCCTGTATGGGTTCTGGGGCCCAGTTTGTGAGAATAATAGACCCACTGCCCCATGACAAGCAAGTCATAATGGGCAACAAATGAGGGGTGGTTCTTTTTAGGCCAGAGTGCATTTGCCTGAGAGGCAAGGAATCAACAGTCTGCATACAGATCAGCTAGACATAATACAACTGATGTGCTTGCAAGACTTACGTTCTTGAACAAGACCAAAGTCCAGAAGTGGATGAGCAACCAGAACTTTCTGCTAGAGTTTACAGCCAGTGAGTGCTAAAAAAAGAAGAAGCTTTTAAACAGATCTTTTTTGAGGTAGATTGAATCTGGTCAGGGCTTTTTTTTTTTTTTAATAGTGATAGGACTCAAAACAAAGTGTCTTTTGCAATGTCTTTGAAAGAGTAATGCCCCCTTTCCTCCCCCAAAGGTGCCAGTATAAAGTGCTGGAAAAAAATATCTCAATATAGATCATCTAACTACTGTATGCAAAATTGTTTGCAAATTCAGAGAATCAAATTGTTTAAATTCATAATGTTAGAATATTGTGTGTGGTTAAGTAAGTATAAGATAATATGTACTAAATTACTGTCATTAACAAGAAATGGGCTCAGGGCACTGAAAAAAAAACTAAACATGGTGGAAAAGGGGGGGGGGGGATTCTCAAGGGCCAAAGCTTTGTTCAAGTGAATAATAATATGATGCTACCAGCATCATACCGGCTGCCTGGATCCCTCAAGGTATTTTTTGGCACTCACATTAGGCTGTTTCAACATATTCATGAAATCTAAATTCTTTTTCTCTCTTTCTTTTCTTTTCTGTTTTCTTCTGCAGACATAAATGAATGTCTGTCAGACACGGAGAAGCTGTGTGGCCACAAAGACAGATGTACAAATACAGAGGGAGACCATGTCTGTTCCTGCCAGCCAGGCTACAGGCTGGAGAATGATGGCAGAAACTGTGCAAGTTAGTATTTTTATTTAATTGTATGTGTTAGACCTATACTCTTTTATGTGTTAGCTCTTATTTCATCTTCGTTTTTCTGCCCTAATCTGAAGACGTGAATGCGTTGTCCCCATTTACAACATGGCTGTGATTTTGTGCTTTTTGGCCAACATATCTGACTTCTGCAGGCATTTGTTGCCTAGCTGAAGCAACGAAATCAATAGAAAAACAAGATTATTATGGGCTGGAAAGAATGAGGCACCTGGGTGTAACTAGAGGGTCTGGCCGGCCACCACAATCAGAGGAAAGGCAAGATGGACGTATAACCAGATTGTGACCGGTACTATCAGTATTGTCGGCTCTGTGGCTAAGTCGATGCGAATGCTTCGTAATGCCGGGATGCCGGGTTTGATCCCAACTGCGGGCCATGCGCCTTGCATTGGTTTTGACAGTGGTATTAAGAAAGCCGACCATCCAGAAAGCAATGGCAAACTACTGGACGTAAATTGGCTAGAAAAACCACACAACAGCCAGTGGCTGTTGGGGTTGGTTCTGCAACGTCCTGTAAAGGATATGTAACTAACCTACTATCAGTATTGGAACTCTGTGCTTACTGCTGAAGATGAGGACGGAGCATGCATGGAAATGCCCTGAGTGCTGTGATGTTATTTTCGACTCAGCTCAACTCAATTTTTTGACCAGCTTAGCTTCCCGTGCTCTTATTTTATTTGAAAATCTTTGCCCAAACTTTTCCCTTAACAGATTATTTCAGTTACTCGGTTATTTACAGCTTCAATTTCAAATCCAATGAGTCATCCCATGATTGCTACACTCCTGTGCCAGGACAAACAATTCCAAATGCCCATCCATGTCCCTTGTGAAGAAACTGAAACAGGCTGCAGGATCAGCAAAGCCAGATCAGTTTATCATCATCAAGTGCCCTTTCAACAACTGGCACGGGTGATCATGCCTTTCCACAATTTGCTATCCTCAACTGCGTGTATCATTTCATGTGCTGACACCCCCCCCCCCCCCCCACCCCCCATGCCATGACAAAAAGCCATCCAAAATCTTCTCACGTTGTCTTCCTGTCTGTCTTTCCACATATTTTTCCAGTGGTCACAACATGCTCCATTTTCCCAAAAAATAATGACTGTCTTTTTCTGATGTTTGTGATAAGTTGTCTCCGAGCACTTGCCTTTTTCCAAAAATCTGGGTTGCTCTTCTTAGCTGTCCAAGGAATTCTAAGAATTCAAGGAATTCTAAGTATAGTATATACACACGTATTAAATGCATAAAGCAACCATCAGAAGTGCAGACACACAAACAGTCGGCCACTAGAAATGCAGTTCAAGGTAAGTGGAAGCAGCAGTTACAACAAATCAGCAGTTGCACACACTGCTATTCACATAAGGCAAGGGGCCACCAGTCATTTTCTGAATCTGCATTTCACAACACAAACCACTATGGGATCTATCGGGGTGGGGGAGGAGAGGCTAGGATTAATTCCTTTTTTAGGAGTTGTGTAGATGTAGATTCTCCAGGTCGCAGGTCAGAGGTCATTGACGTCTTAGTACATAGTTAATGAGCAGTCACAGGTCAACAATCATGATGACTTACATTCTCAGGATAGCGAGGATAACTCAGAGATATATTACAGACAAAAGTTCCCTTCTTGGATTTATTAGTATCTACATCTGAAGACATTTGCTGCGGGAGACGGAGCATCTATGGGTATGCCCGGTGTGCTATGATGTCAATTTTTATATCAGTAATCAGGTTTTACTAACGCATCTGCTACTACTCAAGAAACATTGAATACATCTGGGAGGAAGGCAAGAGGAAGACCAAGAAAGAGATGGATAAATGGTGCAGAAGAAACCTGCAAAAAGTTGAACAAATCCATCACTCAAGCTACCTGAGAAGTGCAAACCAAATACAGAAAACAAGGACCCTGGGTTACAACCTGGTAACAGTGAGACGACAAAAGAAGAAGAATAAGAAGAAAAAGAAGTAGACCAACCCATTACCCATAAAAAAACAGTGTAGATATGATAAATAGTTATACAGTCAATTAAGCACTATGAATGGGATAAACTCATCTTTTTGTCACCGAGTGTTGGTTCAAAACTTTTTGTTCATTCCCTACTGCATCAGGCGATGGAAAAGCACTAATTCCCTTGGCCTTACAATATCTTTTCCTAACTTGCCTCTGGGTCAGATAACTTCTTGTGCCCAACTCAAACTGCTCTTAGACTGCACTGCTGCTTTCTGAACTAACCATACTGGTCTTAAAAACCTGTTAAAGTCTATAGACTCACAACTGTCCTTTCTCACACTAGACATTTATAGGAATATTGATACATCACTTGTACACGTTAGTCTATTCAACCTGAAAACGTAATGGCATATCAGACAGGGCAGGCTCTTAGTCCTGGTTTGCTGCTAGTCTAGAGGAGAAGCTCCAGCAGGCAGACATCAATTTTCTGATATGTTAGCTTTTGCAGCTTGCTTTATTCCAAACATGCCATTAGTATTGCCTTTCCTTTAGAATAAACAAGACAGGTGGAGAGAGGGATCATGCCACACAGACAACACCTGGTCTCTTCCATACTGCCCAAACTTTGGGGTATGGTGAGGAGTTCATTTGCATGCCTCACTGAAGCAGGATATAACACTAACATCTGGAAGAACAAAAGAGCCATCAGAAACAGCAATGGCTGTTTTAGGCAACACAGAAGAAAATAGAGAATCCTAGGACATCCTGAACACTGTGGTAGTATGTGAATAGTTTTCACTGTTCTTCTATAATGCTGGTGAAATTTTCAAAAAAACATAACAAATACTTTTATTGCAGTTTGTGATGGGGGAACCTGGGGTGTACAGTGTAACGAAAGCTGTTCTTGCGGGAAAGGAGCTCTTCTTTGTGATCCTTCTGCAGGATGTGTCTGTAAACCTGGATACACAGGTAGGATACTGGTTTTGTTTAGTTTTGTTTTCAACATGGCCAGCTCCAGCAGTGAGGCCCAACAGGTCTACGGAAATTCCCGATTTGTTAGGCCTGGTCCATGGCCGATATGTGCTCATCATTGCTATTGAGTAAATTTATATACAAATTAAAATACAGTTTAATTAACTTGCAACATATTTTATTGAATATTTTACTATTATTATCATTCTGTTTTCTAATGGCTCACTTATTTTCATACTGATATTTCATTCAATAAAATATGTTGCAGGTTAATTAAACTGTAGTTTAATTTGTGTATTAATTTACTTGATAACAATGGTGAGCACAGACAGGCTGTGGACCTGCCTAACAAAACGGGAATTTCTGTAGACCTCTATGGCCTTACTGCTGTGAGTTTTGTTCTCAAGAACTGTCTTTGTACAAGAATTCCCTGCGTGGAATTTGGGCCCAATTTTGGAGTAAACAAAGAATAGGTCCACTGCCTGCTAGCATCTCCCAGATGTTCTACTGTAAAAATTTATGGTATACGGTTTGGTCTGGCTGCATTCTCATCAGATGGCCGAGCCATTTCATATGAACTGTGAGAGATGCAAGGTTTTACAAGTGAAAATGTACCTTAAAGTCACAATGGACAAGGAACAACTACATGGGGGCTTGGGGTGGGGGAGGGGGGGGGGGATAACAAGAGGACAACAGATGAAAAGAGGTGGCACAGACAAAAGTTGAGATCAGAACTGTTTGTTCTGCTGACAAGATAGCGCCTGGGGAAGAATGGGTTACAGTGTGCTGCCCAGCAAAACAGACTTGCACAGAGTGATAGTTACCTTGGGCTGAGGGTGGACAGTGTGGATAGCTGGTGAGAGTTGATGGTGCAGGAGCTGACCAATGACAATTCATGCCAAGGTGACATCATAATATAAACAAATAAGTTTCTGTGCTGACACGCAAAAATAGTGGCTGGGATTTTATTACAAAAAGGAATGGACACTGCTTGAAAACAGAGAGTCTTTCGTAAACGTATAAGAATTGAGGTGGAGGCAGTAATGGCAGCTTTCCAGTGGCTTGAGAACAGCACAGCCCGATATGTTGTGATTGTAACAGACTCACAGAGCATGCTTGAGAACAGCACAGCCCGATATGTTGTGATTGTAACAGACTCACAGAGCATGCTTGAGAACAGCACAGCCCGATATGTTGTGATTGTAACAGACTCACAGAGCATGCTTGAGAACAGCACAGCCCGATATGTTGTGATTGTAACAGACTCACAGAGCATGCTTGAGAACAGCACAGCCCGATATGTTGTGATTGTAACAGACTCACAGAGCATGCTTGAGAACAGCACAGCCCGATATGTTGTGATTGTAACAGACTCACAGAGCATGATTGAGAACAGCACAGCCCGATATGTTGTGATTGTAACAGACTCACAGAGCATGCTTGAGAACAGCACAGCCCGATATGTTGTGATTGTAACAGACTCACAGAGCATGCTTGAGAACAGCACAGCCCGATATGTTGTGATTGTAACAGACTCACAGAGCATGCTTGAGAACAGCACAGCCCGATATGTTGTGATTGTAACAGACTCACAGAGCATGATTGAGAACAGCACAGCCCGATATGTTGTGATTGTAACAGACTCACAGAGCATGCTTGAGAACAGCACAGCCCGATATGTTGTGATTGTAACAGACTCACAGAGCATGCTTGAGAACAGCACAGCCCGATATGTTGTGATTGTAACAGACTCACAGAGCATGCTTGAGAACAGCACAGCCCGATATGTTGTGATTGTAACAGACTCACAGAGCATGCTTGAGAACAGCACAGCCCGATATGTTGTGATTGTAACAGACTCACAGAGCATGCTTGAGAACAGCACAGCCCGATATGTTGTGATTGTAACAGACTCACAGAGCTTGCTTCAGAAATGGAAACTGGTGTCCTGCAATCAGAGTGGCTTGCATTACTCAGCAAAACCCAGATCAAATCTCCTTGTGTGGGTTCTGAGGCCCTATTGTAGAGAAAACAAGAATAGACCCCACTGCCAACCCAAAGTCTACTAACTTGGAGCTTCCTTCAAAGACAGAATGCGCTTGCCTGAGAGGCAAGGAACTAACATCTATATGCAAATGAGTCATATCTGTAAAAAAGTCTAGAAGTGGATAAACAACCTGAACTTTTCGCCGGAGTTTACTGCCGGTGAACACGAAGTAGAAGAAGAAGAGCATATGGATTTTTTGTCTAGGCATTCAAGTGTGCGAGATAATGAGCAGGCTGATAGCTTAGCTGCTGCTGCTCCTCTGGGCCATGAGCTGCTATATGATAAAGCAGATGTGGTGATCAAATAAACAGTGCTAAAGAACAGATAGGGACTCTATACACAGAAAGACTAATTCAGCATGGGTTGAGTAGAGAGGTTCTGGGAGATATTCAACACTAAGGAGGACTTTAAATCAGATTGCAACTTGTATTATTAGCATGTCAACTCTATTGGTTACTGAATAAGAGGATGGAGCACTTGTCGCAATGTCCCTAGTGCAGTGATGTCAATTCTTGAATCATTCATTCATTCCTTCATTCATTCCTTCATTGATTCATTCATATGAACTATATGAATGGTGCTGCAAAATACGGGAAACTGAATTTAAACTTTTTAAATTTCACTTCGTGCATTTGTTGTCTTAGGGTGCTTTACTTTTTATTTACAGTGTATCCAGTGCTTTTTGTTCCTGGTGATATGTATTTGGCAGGAAGTACTGGCACCATTTTTAATGCACTTTGTGATGAGTAAGTAAGAGAAGATGGAAATGGCTTGGCCACGTTATGAGAATGAATTCTGATATACCCGCCAAAACAGCTCTCACGTGGACACCAGAGGGAAAGAGAAAACAGGGGCGCCCAAAAACAACATGGAGACGAACGATGGAAAGTGACCTGAGTGCGGCATCTTTGACATGGAAAACTGCACTGAAGATTGCACAGGACAGGAAAGCATGGAAAGTCCTCTCTGAAGCCTCCTGTGCCACTAGGCATAATGAGAACTGATGATATGATTATTGTGATGAGTATCAGCACACTGTTTTGTTTTCCTAGAAGAGAAAGCCCCAAGAATAACACTCCTAACTTCTACAGTACATTTTTAAAAATCTTTTCTGTTTTAAATTTCAGGAGAGCGCTGCACCAGTGTCATTGATAGATGTGAGAATGGTGAACTGAAGTGTCTTGGAAATGAAGAATGTGTCAGTTTTGGGGGAAACTCTGTGTGCCAGTGTCGTAAGGGATATAAATGGTACATTAGTGAGTGCCAAGGTAAGATAAAGAAACATTCTGTGTCAGTGTTTCTAGCACATTTCTGTCACATTTATCAGTGCTAAGATGAGTCAGAGGGAAACTCTGAATGTCAGTGACATGAGGGAGATATGTGGTGCATTGGTAAGTGGTGAGATAAGATGGAGGGAAACACTGAATGTCAGTGACATGAGGGAGATATGTGGTGCATTGTTAAGTGGTGAGATAAGACGGAGGGAAACTCTGAATGTCAGTGACATGAGGGAGATATGTGGTGCATTGGTAAGTGGTGAGATAAGACAGAGGGAAACTTTCAATGTCAGTGACATGAGGGAGATATGTGGTGCATTGGTAAGTGGTGAGATAAGATGGAGGGAAACTCTGAATGTCAGTGACATGAGGGAGATATGTGGTGCATTGGTAAGTGGTGAGATAAGATGGAGGGAAACTCTGAATGTCAGTGACATGAGGGAGATATGTGGTGCATTGGTACGTAGTGAGATAAGATGGAGGGAAACTCTGAATGTCAGTGACATGAGGGAGATATGGGGTGCATTGGTAAGTGGTGAGATAAGATGGAGGGAAACTCTGAATGTCAGTGACATGAGGGAGATATGTGGTGCATTGGTAAGTGGTGAGATAAGATGGAGGGAAACTCTGAATGTCAGTGACATGAGGAAGATATGTGGTGCATTGGTACGTAGTGAGATAAGACGGAGGGAAACTCTAAATGTCATTGAGGTGATGAAGATATGTGGTGGATTAGTAAGTGTTGAGGTAAGACAGATGGGGAAACTCAGTGTCAGTGACATGGGGGAGATATGTGGTGCATTGGTAAGTGGTGAAATAAAACGAAGGAAACTGAATGTCATTGAGGTGAGGGAGATATGTGGTGCATTGGTACGTGGTGAAAAAAGTCGGAAACTCTATGTGTCAGTGTCGTAAAGGATATATTGGTCGGCATCAGAATGAGACAAGACACTTAGTGTCTGTGTATGTGTATGTATATGGCACACTGGTTAATGCCAAATTAAGACAGACAGAAGTTTGAAAAAAAGTAAAGTAAAAAAAAAAAACTTTTTTCCATGCATTTAAGCATTTAGGGCCAGACCTACATTTTATAGACCAATCAGCACTTAGTGGGTAATATGGTGAGCATCATGCTATTGTGTCTTAAGGTATATATTTGCATTTACCACTTTTGGACGCAACGCACAAGGTAGACCAAGAAGGAAAGATAACATCAGAGAAGCTACAACAACACGATGCGATTATAGTCAAGGCGGCCAGAAGAGCTAGAAGTAGAACCTTATATCTCCCTAAATATTCAAAGTTACTCAAAAAAATATTATTTTTTAAATATAAAAGAAGAAGAAGAAGAAGGAGTTTAATTACCACTTTTAGGTTGATAAAGTGTAATGAACCTTAGAATTTAAGTCTGCCCGGCTTTTGAAATTGCCATAAACTGCAGGTGAGCATTTTTATTCTTGACTCTGCAACCTAAATATATATATATATATCCCTTACTGAGGACTGAACCCTGATTTCCAGCACTAGAGCCTACTCATCCAGCCATTCCTCACACTTTCACCCACACCTGTGAAATTTTACATTAATGTCTGAAACAAATATAAAATCACTGGAAGTAGATCCTTCTTAAGAAGCCACATCACAAAAGAAGTTGGCGAAATCATTTTACAGTATAGTCTAGAAACCATTTATCCATTTACCCAGCCATTCCTCACACTTTCACCTACACCTGTGTAATTGTACCTTAACTCTTTGAGTCCCAGGGGGTTTAGCATTACAGGCCAAGAGAGACATGAAATCGGCGCATCTTGTGTTCATTGGGCTTCTAGGTAGGAACCTATGAACGTATAATGCGTTCCTTGGGACTCAAAGAGTTAGTGTCTCAGTCAAATAGAAAATCACTGGAAGTAGAGCCTTTATTAGAACCTTTGTATATCGTACTGAGGCAGCATCACAAATTAAGTTCATGAAATCATTATGCAATATAGTCGAGAAGCCCAGATCTTTAATTACTCACCCAGCCATCCTCAAACTTTCAACTACACATGTGTAATTGTACCTTAATGTCTGAATCGAATAGAAAACCACTGGAAGTAGATCTCTCACTAGTACTTTTGTATATCATACAGAGGCCACATCACAAATTAAGTTCACTAAACCATAATGCAATATAGTTGAGATGACCCAAAGAAAGAGAGCCAGAACACTATACTTCTATAAATATTTGAAGTGGAAGCAGAGTAGAATAAGAATAAGAAACATTATAGCTGTTTTGCCTGAGAAGTTTCCATCTGTATTGTTTGTTAGTTAATTTGTATCATGTTTTATGTAACCATGGTAGTTTGTCTTTCTAGTTTTTTTTATTTTTTTTTTTCAATTTTAACTTTCCTCACTGTGTTATTTATATTTTGAATTCTATAACTTTCACATTTGCTTGTCTTTACATTTGAAAAATAGTAAAGAAGGGTAAAGAATGCCCAAGACATCTTTGAAGAAGGTTCCCCTAAAGATAAGATCAAGGAGAACAATCAGTGACTGCACACTAAGGAAACAGTATATCAACCATGTTAATGACATAGTGTGATTGTTACATTCTTCAAAATACCATTTCTGTCATAATCACAACCCAAATCAAAGCAAGATGTGAATTATTAGAAAATACATTTTGGTCATACAAATAATTCAATGATAAATACATTTAAAATAACAAATACAAATACTCTGAGATCTCAATTAACACATTATTTCCCAATTATAACCCTGAGGGTTGAATAGGATATTTGTAAAAAACTACTATTACTTTTTGGCATCTGTGGCATAGGCGTTGTGAAAGCGCTTCAAAATGCTGGGTTTGTCTTGCGTTGGTTTTGACAGTGTTACCAAGATCTTACCTCTCAGTAAGGAATGGCAAACTACTGAACGTAAAATTTGCCTAGAAAAACCACAACAGCCAAACAATGCTGGGGTTGGTTCTGCAACATTTTTAACTTCTACTTCTACTGCAACAATTAAAAAGCTTGTGACAGTTTTCTTAATACCAACAGATTGCAGAAATGCTAAACCACCCATGGAGGTGCAGTAGGAGCAGGGCTTATAGTGGTGAAGATCCATCTACATCTGTCCAAGAAATACATTGCCAACTGGCAGCTTTACCAGTGTAGATAGAATTACCATTTCCTTCAAAATCAGAGTGCCTCTGCCTGAGAGGCAAGGAACCAACAATCTGCATACAAATAAATGAGATCTTTAAAACAGATGTGCATGCAAAACTCAAATTCTGGAGCAAGACTAAAGTCCAAAAGTGGGTGAAAACCAGCATTTTCTGGCAGAGTTTCAGGCTGTGAACATAATAAAGAAGAGTTATATGTAAAAGATTCTTTGACACATACAGTAGTGGTCAAAGGTTTAGGACTATCTAGTAGATGATTGGTATTTCCACACAAGTTATAACTATAACTGCCATTTTTAGGTCAGAATAATTACTACAAGGGTCACCTCTAGTGGGTCCTAAAATGGCAGTCATACAATAGGTAACAGTGTGGAACAATCAGTTATTTCCTATGTGGTCTTAAACTTTAGACCACTACTGTACATACTTGTGAAGTCCTACTTTATGAAAGAAAATATATCTTTTCATGGTTTGATCATTTATATTTTATTGTCACTGTATTTTTTTTTAAACATTCTTTGAAGACGAAAATGAATGCCTGGATGGAAGACTTCACAACTGCGATCAAGTCTGCATCAACACAGAAGGAAGTTTCAACTGTTCTTGTTACCATGGTTATGCATACAATTCCTCTACCAACACTTGTCATGGTATGTCTTCTTGAGATTATACTCTCTCTCACTCACACAAACACGCACATGCACACACATGTGCACATGCACACACATGCTCACAAACATGTATACGCATAACAACACACAAAATAAAAAAATTGCATCCAACAAGGGGACAACGCAAACAAATGATTACATACTCTGTAAAGGAAAGGCAACTAACTCTAAGACACCTCCTAAGAAAAATACTGACATTCATCCAGATCTTCTTCTTCACATTTGACTGTTTTTAATTTTAATTGAACGTTTTCATTGTTCTTCCACTTCAAGGCTTTAATCTTGATGCAGGAGGCTGAGTGGTCTTGAGTTATAGCATCCGCCGCCAGTGCTGGAGATCTCGGGTTCAAACCCCGGTGAAATTTCCCCTGGTCTCTGTGTAGTAAGACCGGATGCCCGTGTGTATTTTTGTGCACGTAAAAAATACCTTGGCAGTTGGAAATCGAAAAAGAGTAGCCTATTGGCACTGCCTGGGCAAAATTTGGAGTTGAAAATCTACCCAAAATATTTCAGCATCCTCGTTGGTGCAACAGAGTTCGTGCACTGCACTGAGATTGTTCAGACTTCAGATTGAGTTACTAGGAGAACGGTGCACTTAAGGGTTACACCTGTGTGCCATGGTGTTGATCCCTTGAATAAAAATAAACAAAATCTTGATGCAGAACATGAGTTTTGCATGCATAGCTATTTTTAAAATCTGGATGCAGACTGTTGGTTCTTGGTCTCATAGACAGATATACTCTGATGTTAAAGAAAACACCCTTGTTGCCTCTTATGACATAATTACTGGAGGAAAGTTGATTATTCGTTGTTCTCCAAAATGTAGCATAAAGCCCACATAGCCAGTTTAAGAACACTTGGACTTGTTCACATTTCCAGGCCCATCTACACACTTTCTCAGTCTGATCTAGGTCAGAGGGGTGTCACGCTGTACTGCTTTCTTCGAAAACAGTCTCTCATGTGACTTAGGTTGAGGCTGTGGGTAAGGGGGTTTAGGTTAGGGCCAGTTCTACATGTTCTAGGGTCATTGTGTGGTATAGAAAAATGCGACATTGGTGCTAATGTAATAGGAGGGACGACAATATGACACCCCTCCAACATAGAAGAGTGTGAAAAAGTATGATTGAAAAGTCAGGTAGTATGTAGATGGGCTGGGAAATGCGAACAGAAACGGAACACTTCAAGATATTTGTCAGCAAACATATTTAACAAATCAGTTCAAGGCATCTCCATATGGTTTAGGGGGTACGATTTTGGGCTATACAGAATAGACCCACAACAACCCTCATAGGCATGTGGTAATAGTTGTCTAAGAGTTGTTTTCTTTGAAGTAGGAGTGCATCTGCCTGAGATACAAGAAACCAACAGCCTGCAGACAAATAAGCCAGATCTGTAAAATGGCTGTGTATGGAAAACAAGTATTTAGGGACATTTGTAACATCAGATGGACAATGTGTGGCATAAATTAAAAACAGAATTGGCCAAGCGAATGCAGCATTTCAGAAGATAAAAAGTATCTTATGTAATAAATCTCTCCCATTAAACGTCAGAACAAAAGTACTGAAATGTTCTGGTGTATGGAAATGAATCTCGGAATGTAAACAAACAAATTAGGAAGATTTTGGAGACAGCTAAGGTGTTGTTTTTGAGAAGTATGTTGTGAATACCTTGGACTGCCAGAATAACTAACAGTGAATGCCTGGAAATGGCTATTGAAAGTAGAACGTTATGTACAAACAATGAGAATCCACATTGCAAGAGAAGCTATGGGGACCGGTGGCGACCTTAAACACACAATCCTATTTTTGACCCAGACGGGACTCAATGTTTAGCATGACTGATGTCAAACGCAGAAGAAGAAGAAGTACAAAAATGAGAAGGAGACAAACACAGATCTTTGATCATTTGATGAGAAAAGAAGCACTGGAAAATATTGTGATGAATGAAAACAATCACTGGCAGAAGAGGCAGAGGCAGACCAAAAGAAATAATGGTGGATGGTTTCAAACAGTGGTATAGGGGAATGTAGTAGAATTGATCCAAAACACCAAAGACAGAGATCTGTGGAGATGAACACTTACCCAAGCTGGCAAGGTACTTGTTGATGATGAAAATCTTAAGTTTTGGAACAAGACCAAAGCCCAGAAATGGATGAACAACCAGAACTTTCTACCGGAGTCAACAGCTGGTGAACGCTAAGAAGAATTCAAGACAAAATGGTAGGATACATGGGGAGGTTTGGTCTACATGGTAGCCTTCATCTAGACGACTGCTTTATGATGCAAGTTTTCTGACAAAATGTTTAATGAAGAGCACGAAGAAACTTTAAACCACTGCATGTTGTCTATTGTCTAGATGTGAATGAGTGCCAGCAAGATCACCATTGCAGCCATATTTGCATCAACACTGATGGCAGCTACAGATGCTCATGTCATTCTGGAAGCTTCCTTCAAGCTGATGGTGTCACCTGTACCAGTAAGTCAGACAGACTGTTAACCTCACATTGGAACTCTTCAGTCCAGTCAGTTTTTGCAGCAGAAGTTTATGAGGGGAAACAACTGTTATGAAAATACATGAATGCATTGCACGGCCTGACTGTTATTGGTTCAGGCCTGCACTGAGGGGATTTAAAAAAAAAAAATTTAAACTGAGACCCAGTCTGTCTTTAGCCAAAATGGGAACACATAAATGTCCTGGGAATAAGCAGCTTATTTGATTTCTTCTTCTTCTTTTTCTTCTTCTTCTTCTTCTTTTTTTCTTCTTCTTCTTCTTCTTCTTCTTCTTCTTCTGCTGCTGCTTATTTTGTTCTTTTGTCAATGTGGCTGCATGGTCTCGAGGCATGGTGTCCGCTACGAGTGGTAGACATTCCGGGTTCAATCCCCTGTGAGGGCTGGGATTTTTTTACGTGGACTTGGACTTTAGTCATTTCCTCCGTGATCTCTGGGTAGTGAGATCAGACGCAGGTGTGCATTGTTGCACACATAAATAATCCCTTGGCACGAATTCGAAAAGAGTAGCCTAACAGGTTGTCCAGGCAAAATTTAGAGTAAAAAATTTACCCAAAGTATTTGAGGATCCTCACCGGTGCTACAGAGCCTGTGCACTGTGCTGAGCTTCTTCAGACTCAGACTTGAGTTAAAAGAAGAACGGACACTTATGGGTTACAACCCGTGGGTCATGATGTTGATCCCTTGTTCAAACCTCAAACTTCTTTAGTCATCTCACTAACACCAGGTTGTATCCCAGTTTCTTGGTTTTCTGTATTTGGCTTGCACTTCTTGACTGGCTTGGGTCAGGGATTTATTCAGTTTTTTGCAGGTTTCAGCTATACCATTCTTACAAGTCTTTTTTAGTCTTCACCTCTCCCTCCTCCCAGATGTTCTGCTGTAACATGTCTCATATGCAGTTTGGTCTGGCTGAATTCTTACTAAATGGCCAAATTATTTCATTCTTCATTTGTCAATATAATCCAGACATGGTCTTATTCCAACTTTCTCTCAAATGCTGTCTCTTCTTGTGTTGTTAGTGACCTTGAGGAAACAGCAAATTGTCTATGTAGTTATGTTCTGTTCTAGTGCCCTATTTATTGTTATGATGGTGTATACATCATTAATTGAGTGCCAAATGGCCTATACAAATAGTCTTAGCACCACTTACCCAAAGTGCCTTAAAATAGTAAGAAGCCATTTTTTTTTTAATTTTAAAATTTACCTTTAAAGTGACTAAACACCGTGAAGGTGGCTAAACACTGAAAGTGGCTACCAAGTAGCCAGATTTATTTAGGATACTGTTGCCAAACATAAAATATTAGAGTTTTGGATTCATGGACAGAAAGTCAGTTACACCCTACATTCCCTTTGGTGTGGAGCAGATAAACTAACAACTTGTGGGAATTTCTTTTTCTTGTTTCTACTAGTACAGTTCTGGAAATCACCCAGCTTTACAAATATGTAAATGAAAAAGTATGTAAAGGGCCCTTTTTATGCCATTAGGACATTTGGCTCATATTTTTTTTATAGACTAGTGGGTTCTTATTGGTGAATGGGGTCAACATCATGCAGCCATCTCTGCTTTCCAGGACAAACAGTGGTGCTCATTTAATGCTGGGTCAAACCTTGCGAGCCAAGGTCAACATCATGCAGCCACCTCTACTTTCCTGGTCATTAAGTGGTGCTAATTTAATGCTGGGTCAAACCTTGGAGCCAGGGTCAATTTTGAAGGGGAAAAAAATCCAATTTGTGCAGAAAATGCAGAAATGAAAGGCCAAACCATTTCATTTGTTGTGGCCTTGAGTAAGTAAAGGCAACACTCCACACCATGAAGGCAATATCAGATGTAGGCTACCTTTACCTGTAACCAGAGCCAAATGAGGAAGGCCCCAGTAGCACAGTGGCATGAGGCTCACCTGCCAGTTTGAAGTCCTGAGATCAAATTTGCATCGAGGTGGATTGTTTCAAAATTGACTTCAGTTCTCAGGTCATTCAAGCCCAACATAGTTACCAGGTAATGACCTTAGAAGTAAAGTCAGTTGGTGTGATGATGACTGCATAACCCATTGAGTGTTAATTAGTCGATTAAATTATATAACAAATGATTGGCACCTTTGCTTCTTTCCAGACGATAGTGTTGTATTGCTCTATGAGGAGGCATGGACTCCCAGCCCATGGCTATGGTGGGTGACTAGTAAGACCCGCTTTCATTAAGAAAAGTTTTCCACAGTTATAGAAAGGAATTTCAGGGTTGTTGTTAACATTTGTGTTTAGTGTGTTTGTTCTTTCTGAAATAATTTCTTCCATCATTCTCATTTCCTTCCTGAAGTGCTCCCCTCCCCCCTTTCCACACAACATTGTGGCATTTTGTTTCCATGGTCCACCTCAGTGCCTGTATCATTCATGTCCTACTTGCACATTCACTAAATACCTAATGTGCCAAAGATGTGGCGCTTGATAGGACCAAAATTGTTCAGCTGTTTTTTAGCCAATTTTCCTTGATGTTCAGATCTTTCAAGATGCCAGTATTTCTTCTCTTCTTTGTTCAAGATATACATCATATGCAGCCCGCATTGTCTATTTATATCCATTGTGTCCTGTGCAGTTGTTTCAAAATCATGAACTGAATCCACTCAGCACCTTGTGCCTCTCTCATCACCCTTCATTTTAGGGTTCTTTCCATTTATAGTTCTTGAATTGGAGAAAGGGGCCGTACTTCTTCTTCTTTGGGTTCACAGGCTGTAAACTCTACTTGTTGTTCGTCAACCTGCAGACTTGACTCTTTTTCCAGATAAGAGTTTTGCATACCCATATATTTTACAGATCTGACTTATCTGTATGCAGACTGTCAGTTCCTTGCTTCCCAGACAGATGCCCTTTGACTTCGAAGGGAGTCCTCAGTTAGTCAACTCTTACAACAGGCTTGTTGGGGAGGCAGTGGGCCTATTCTTGTTCTCCGCCTCCCCCCTAGTGGAGCCCGAGAACCAACACAGGAATGGAAGGTGCCACATTTTTTCAGCGACTTCCTTTCCCTTGACAGCTTGCCCAGATGGCTGCCCAGCTTCCTGCAACTGTGTGGAGAACAATACAGATGTCTGTGATGCAAAGACTGGTCAGTGTAAATGTAAGACAGGCTGGACAGGAGACATGTGCTCAGTGGATGTCAATGAATGTTTGAACAATCCTTGCCCAAAATATCAAAAATGTAACAACATGAATGGCAGCTTTGAATGTGTTTGCTGGAATGGACTTCAGATGGGTCTTGAAAGGGATTGCAGAGGTGAGTGTTTACAGTGGTATTAATTATTGTGTAGCTGTATCCTCCTCCTCCTCCTTCTTCTTCTTCTTCTTCTTCAAGGCCATGCCATGTGGCCTAGGTAGTCATGTCTGTCCACAGACGTCTCATGTACTTAGTCACTTCTGACACAAATGATCCACTATGCCATGATGTCAAACTGTACAGCATCTTTTCTCTAGATCTCCCTTTGCCCTCCCTCCCCTCCAGCTTTCCTACTGTTATGATTTACTCTAGCTTTATCTTTTTCATGACAGGACCAAAGAATGAAGACTGTCCTTTCTAATGTGGGCAGTCTTCATGTGCCAGTTTTTTTCAAGTCATCTCCATTACTACGTTTTATCTCTCCAGGGTATTCTCATTTTTTGTCTATAAAGCTACATCTCTTCAGTTCCAAATAAGTTTTCACTAATTTACCAACTGTCCATGATTCCCTTTCATATATCAAGATATGATTTGAAGAATTCTCTTCCTCGTCTCGACTGACAGATTGAATAAAATATTCTTCATCTTGTAAAATACTGCCTGAGCTATTCTACGTTTAATTTCTCTAATGTATCTTCCCACTGAAGATATTATGTTATCATCAGATAGCCATATCCTAGGAAGAGAAAATACAACCTGAAATCTTTATGTTGCGGCAGGGCAAAAAATAAATGTGAATAAAAGATGGTTGAAACCCCACTTCAAGAAGAAGTCATGTACCTTTTTAGCAATCATCATTATCATCCAGCTGTATTATAATGTGTAGTCCTTTCAATATCATGGATAGATGGCTTCTCGTAACAGCATTCACCTTAGAGTTTCTCTTGCCGCTAGGGAAGTCAGCTTTCTTTAACTCTTTGAGTCCCAGGGGGGTTTAGCATCACAGGCCCAGGGGCTAGTAGGGAGAGTCCTAAAATCGGCCCATCATGTGTTTATTGGGCTTCTAGGTAGAAGCCTATGAACGTATGATGTGTTCCTTGGGACTCAAAGAGTTAATATGCTTTAGCCACCCAAAAAATGTTTGAACTCATTATTTGATAGTTTGTACTCGGCGTTAAAAGCCAGGAACATATCAGGTACTGATCTGGGATTAAAACAATTTTAAAAAGCATGCATTACTGTTAAGAGTTAACTCCTTTCTCTCTCTCTTTTTTTTTAGACTGCAACCGAACCCTTACAGGAACTACAGGCTACCTAATGACTTCCAATTACCCACAATTCTATGAAAGCAATTCCTATTGTTCATGGACAATAAAGACAAATGCAAGGGGTGCTGTCATTGTATTCAGGCAAGTGTCTTTAGTATCCACTTAAGTTTAATGAGCTCAATATGCAGGACTAGAAAATTATATTTTCTTCGTCTTTTTTTTTAAAAACAATTAAGGGCCCCCAAAAAACTAAAAAAATTGCTGAGGTTGGAGCCTCAAGGAGCGTAAGACTTGTTTAAGTGCATATATATATTTTATTTTACATTATATTATATTATATTACATAACATCACATTATATTACATTACATTATATTAAAAAATTGTATATTATATTAGATTATATTATATTACATTATTTTAAATTATTTTACATTATATTATATGATATAACATTAATTACATTGCCTTATATTCTATTATATTTTATGATTATATTCTATTATATTTTATGATTATATTCTATTATATTTTATGATTATATTCTATTATATGTGATGATTAAATTCTATTCTATGTGATGATTAAATTCTATTATATTTTATGATTATATTCTATTATATTTTATGATTATATTCTATTATATTTTATGATTATATTCTATTATATTTTATGATTATATTCTATTATATTTTATGATTATATTCTATTATATTTTATGATTATACTCTATTATATTTTATGATTATATTCTATTATATTTGATGAAGTCAAGTCAAGGAGCCTCTTCCATGCCTTTATGAGTACTGGGCTTATAGGGCTAGACCTATATTTTGTAGACAAATCAGCACTTGATCAGTCATGTGATCAACATCACGCCGGCTGCCTTTACTTCCCAGGACTTTTACATGGTGCCCACTCAAGGCTGGGTTGCCCTGGAAGCCAAAGTCAGTTCTGAAAAAAGTCCGGTTCTTCTCATCCGCAAGTGAGAGCCTGGCTGTTACACCACAGCAACTCCAGTATTATATAACATTACATTATGCTAGCAGTTAAAAAAAAACAGAAAGTAAAAAATATTCTTCCACATCTTCAGGCATATTAGGCATATAGGGCTAGAACTATATTTCATATAACAATTAGCATTTGGTGGGTGATGTAGTCAGCATCATGCCGGCTACCTTTACCTCCCATGACTTTACCTGATACCTATTTAAGGCCAGGTCCACTTGGGAGCCAAGGTCATTTTTTTTCTCCAAAAGTCCCTAATTGTCATTTTTTTATGAACTGCTTGTTATGGGTGGCAGAGAGACACCTCCCAAAAATAGGGCCCTGGAACCCACCCAGAAAACACTTTGTGATGAGTACTGGTACCTTTTTAGACACTTTGAGTATTGGCACTTTTAAAAAAAAAATAGAATTAAAATGCTCTGGCTAAAGGGGGAGATAAAAATTAGAATTTTGAGAGCATGCATCTTCCCTGTGGCTACATACGGATGTGAGTCGTGGACTGTCTCTCAGTCCTTAAGAAAGAGATTAGGGGCTTTTGAGCTGAAATGCTATAGAAAGATTCTCAGAATATCTTGGATAAAGAAGAGGAGAAATATTGACATCTTGAAAGACCTGAACATCAAGGAAGACTGGCTAATTAACAGCATCCTTTTTTGGAAGCTGAAATGTTTTGGTTATATCAAGCGCTACGACGGATTGGAAAAAATTATAGGAGAAGGCATGGTACCGGGAAGGAAGGGCAGGGGCCGACCTACACGAAGATGGGCACAGGATATAAGTGACTCCTTGAGTATGAAAGTGCATGTGGCGAGAGAACTGACAAGAGACCAAGTTTCTTTCAGGAGACTGTGATGAGAGCGACGTTCTTCAAAAGACCTGCTACATGATGATGATGATATATCTTCTCTTTCTAAATCAGGCCCTTGAGAGCCTAGGAAGTGGCCCACGGATTATTGCCAGTTGTATTGTATTAACTACCTTTTGACGCTGGGCCTCGGGACACTGGCCCATGACGATCCCCATGTTCAAAATGTTGGCCCTTAAGTAAACTTAGCTGAATAGCCCTGGTCTATAGCATTCTGTTCCAACGAATCTACCTCCGTCATGTCTCCATGGTGAAGTGGTCAAGCCATTCACCTCATGTTTTGAAGAGCATAGGTTTGTTTTGTGGCAGCTTCGTTCAGTTCATAAGTGAAAATTGTATGGCGATCCCTGGGGATGGCCACATGAGCCATGGTGTTCATACTCAGCAAGTGGCTAGCCATTCTGCAGAGAAGGACCAAGCCACAGAGAAGGACCAAGCCACAGAGAAGGACCAAGCCACAGAGAAGGACCAAGCCACAGAGAAGGACCAAGCCACAGAGAAGGACCAAGCCACAGAGAAGGACCAAGCCACAGAGAAGGACCAAGCCACATGGAAGAAAATCCGGCGCCCTTGGGCAGTCTACCATCCCCCATCCTCTAACTGGGTCCAAGTAAACTGAGCTTTCAGACTTATTTATTTAATATGGTTATCTTAAAAGATATATTTTCTATGAGTTTGTTGTGTCCATTCCTGCATCTTATTCTATCGCAACAGTTACTTCAACCTCTTTTATGCTTAATGGTGATATTTACAGCTATTTTACACTCAGACTACCCTTAAAGTAGAAAGAGTTGAAAAAATACTTCAACATTATATAACTAATGTCGTCCCCTCATGGGATACAATTTTTTGTTAAAGAAGCCCCACACTGGCTTTTGCCGGCGGCCCTGAATATAGTTGGACCATAAATATGGCCTAGCCATAGATATGGCCTAAATGGCTGAAAGGGGTTTCTGGGACCTCTCTAGGGGTGATCCTCATGGTAGCACTTTGTGTCACCAGGTGTTTATCACTTGTGTGAGGTCCTAGTGCGGTACAACTACCAACATACCTATTTCAACAGAAATGAATTGTCCATGACAAATGTTAAATGTTTGTTGTGTCCTTTCCAGAAACTCATTCTATCTTAGTTGTTACTTCAACCTTGTTTATGTTTAATGGTGATATTTCAAACCATTTTACACTCAGACTATCCTTAGGATAGAAAGAGTTGGAAAAATACTTCAATATAAATTTTAAATGTAATAGAAGAGCAGCGATCTCCATGGCGAAGTAGTCAAGCCCTTTTACCTTGTGCTCTGAAGGTTGTGAATTTGTTTCATCTTTAGGTTTACGGGTGCAGTTTTTATGGAGATCCCTGGGGATTGTCACCAGAGTATGGAGTTTATGATTTGTGCCATGCTCCTGGCAGGTGGCTAGCTATTCTGCAGAGAAAGACTGAGCCATATGGGAAAAAACCCAGTGCAATGAAGTCAAACCTCTCAGCTTTAACTCTTTGAGTCCCAAGGAGCGCATCATTCGTTCATAGATTCCTATTAAGAAGCCCAATGAACGCATGATGCGCCGATTTTACGTCTCTCTTGACTACCCTTGGGCCTGTGATGCTAAACCCGCTGGGACTCAAAGAGTTAACGTTCAACTTAACAAGAACAAGATCAGAAATAATGATATCAGGAGAGAAGTTGAGATGGAACCAGTATAAACTACACCAAGAGATCAGATCAAATGGTTTGGCCATGTGTCAAGATTACCACCAGGTAATGAACTACAGAGAACCCTGTGACTTAGACATGATGGAAGCAGAGCTAGAGATTGACTGTCCAGGTTATAGATAGATGGAATATCTGTGGCCATGAATACCAGCGGCCATGAATACCAGCATCCACGTAGCACACACCAAGGCTCGCACACAATGCCTCTTCAAAATCTGAAGCTGAAAATATAAAACAGGATTAGAAAAGAAGAAGAAGAAGAAGCGGAAGGAGGAGAAGGAGAAGAAGAAGAGGAAGAAAAAGAAGAAGCAGAAGGAGAAGAAGGAGGAGAAGGAGAAGAAAAAGAAGGCACATGCTTGTGTTGAACTGAAAGAGTGATCAATCTATTTTATTGTTTGAAAAATGAAAAACATGTCTACAGTCTGAAATACTTGACTTTTAAAATTTAGTACTGTAATCATTTGCACTAAATCAAACTGCAATACCAGATTGGCAAGGAGATTCACACTTTTGCAAATCATTTTCACCTGCTTTTAAATAAAATTCACTCTTCTCCAAAACAAATTCACCCTTCCCAAAAACAAATGTACCCTTCTGAAGAACAACCTGTTCTACAACAATATGTTTGTGATTTGTTGAAATAAAAGTAAAGTTTGACGAATTTGATTTGCAGAAGTGTGAATTTGGCTTGCCAATTTTGTAAATACATTTCTGCAGACTCACTGACTATGATGTGGAAGGCTGCCCCTATGACTACTTAGAAATCTATGATGGTTTCAACGGTATGGCTCCACTTCTCCGGCAGATTTGTGACAACTGGCATTTGCCTGTGAAGTCAACAGGAAAATCTATGTACATTGTTTTCAAGTCTGACTTTTCTCGTAATGGGAGAGGTTTCCATGGAGCATATGTTTCTGAATGTAAGTTTGAGCTTCATCATAAATATATGTCTGTGTGCCTTGCCAAACAGAAATGTATTGGACCTGGTTAAAGCTCACGAGGTTTGACTTTAC
Source organism: Candidula unifasciata (assembly GCA_905116865.2). Taxonomy (NCBI): domain Eukaryota; kingdom Metazoa; phylum Mollusca; class Gastropoda; order Stylommatophora; family Geomitridae; genus Candidula; species Candidula unifasciata. Next base: position 249,114 of record CAJHNH020004035.1, on the reverse strand, counting down.
TAAAAATCTGTCCAAAGAATTTTGCTTCTGTCTTGTCATCGGGATGTTTTGGAAATGTGACATTGTCTTGTCATTCCAGACAATGCGATTACAGCTTGTTTTGGCTTTGCTGGAGTGGTACCTCTCTGCAAAGTTTTTGACGTCCATTTATTTAGCAACCATTTCTTTGATTAATGAGAAAGGTAAACAAGTGTAGCACTTGTGCCATGACTCATAACATGACAAGGCATATGTGGTCAAGGCCCTTTGGGAACAAGCAAAGGAATCAGTAGAGAAAGAAGATTATTATAGCCTGGAGAGAATGAGGCACCTGGGTGTAACCAGAGGGTCTGTCCGGCTGACTACACTCAGAGAAAAGACAAGACGGACTTTTACCCAGATTCTGACCGGTACCATCAGTATTGGAACTCTGCGCTGGCTGCTGAAGATGAGGATGGATCATGCACGGGAATGCCCCTAGTGCTGTGATGTCATTTCTTGACTCAACTCAACTCAACTCATAATTCATTTTGATTCTTACAAGTTCTAGCACACAAGCCGTATTCCAAACAAATGGGGTGCATAGAACAACTGTCTCCCTAACAAGCATGTCCTACAAGGCAACTAATTAGGGGGGTTTCTTTCAAAGTCAGAGTGCATCTGCCTGACAGGCGAGGAACTAGAGGTGTGTATACAAATAAGCCAGATCTGTAAAAGTAGATATAATGCTAAACTCAAGATCTGGATAAAGACAAGTCCAGAAGTGGACAAACAGCCATAACTTCCCAACACAGCATATCAACGTTAAGAAGAAAGACAAGATATATCATCATCATGTAGCAGGTCCTTTGCAGAACGTCACTCTTATCACGGTCTGCCTGAAAGCAACTCGGTCTCTCACCAGCTCTCCTGACTCATGTACTTTCATACTCAAGGAGTCGCTTATATCCTGTGCCCATCTTCGTGTCGGTCGGCTCCTGCCTCTCCTTCCTGGTATCATGCCTTCTGCTATAATTTTTTCCAATCTGTCGTGGCGCTTGATATGACCAAAATATTTCAGCTTCCGAGACAGGATGCTTTTTATTAGCCAATCTTCCTTGATGTTCAGATCTTTCAAGATGTCAATACTTCTCCTCTTCTTTGTCCAAGATATTCTGAGAATCTTTCTATAGCATTTCAGCTCAAAAGCCCTATTCTCCTTTTTAAGGACTGAGAGATGGTCCACAACTCACACCCGTATGTAGCCACAGGAAAGATACATGATCTCAAAATTCTAATTTTGATCTCCTTGCTGGTGCTTAACCATAGACTTTTAAGGCTGTTCAATCTTTGCAATGCTATGGCCATCCTCCTTTTAATTTCTGTCAAACAGTTTCCATTGTTGTTTAATTATAGAGCCTAGATATTCAAAGTTTGTGACATTTTCAATTTCTTCATCATTTATTGTTTTTTTCGGTAACAGCCAGTTTTATCTGTGTACATTATTTTCGTTTTCTTTAAATTCAAGAACAGATTTTAATCTTCAAAAAGATATATAGTATCAGAAATACTGATGAAATTGTTTCTATATAACAAGCAATCATTAGTTTTTGACTGGCTTTGTGTATTTCCTTATTGGAGATCTGTGAAATTCTAAAGAAGACATGCAACTTTGTGTATACTTTCAGTGCCATGCAAACACCAGAACTGTTCCTTCGGTTGCAGCGTTATTTCAACAAACCCCTGGACAGAGAAGTGTCTTTGCGCCGAGTGGCAGAAACTTGCTGCGGATGGGTCTACATGCACTGAAACCAATGGTAAGCTTGTTTTATATAATCATCATTTAGCAGGTCCTTTGATACAGGTGTTAAGGTAGATTTGGTCACTTATATCCTTGCCCATCTTTGTGCTGGTTAGCCTCCACCCCTCTTTATTGGAACCAAAACCTTCTGGTGCTAATTTTTCAGTTTTGCCGTAGTCCTTGATATGGCCAAAATATTTCAGTTTCCAAGAAAAGACGCTGTTTACTAGTTAATCTTTCTTGATGTTCAGATCTTTCAGGGTGTCAGCATTTCTTTTCAGATCTTTCAGGATGTCAACATTTCTTTTCAGATCTTTCAGGATGTCAACTTTTCTTTTCAGATCTTTCAGGATGTCAGCATTTCTTTTCAGATCTTTCAGGATGTCAACATTTCTTTTCAGATCTTTCAGGATGTCAGCATTTCTTTTCAGATCTTTCAGGATGTTAACATTTCAGATCTTTCAGGATGTCAACATTTCTTTTAAGATCTTTCAGGATGTCAGCATTTCTTTTCAGATCTTTCAGGATCTTTCAAAATCAGGATGTCAGCATTTCTTTTCAAATCTTTCAGGATGTCAGCATTTCTTTTCAGATCTTTCAGGATGTTAACATTTCTTTTCAGATCTTTCAGGATGTCAGCATTTCTTTTCAAATCTTTCAGGATGTCAGCATTTCTTTTCAGATCTTTCAGGATGTTAACATTTCTTTTCAGATCTTTCAAGATGTCATCATCTAAATCTCTCAGCATTTCAGGCGTTTATTGTGAAATCTATAGCCCCCCCTATTTTTTTTTTTCAAGATAGTCCACAACTAATACCGATTTTTTAAACAAATATCCTGCGGATCGAAAAGTCGTAGGTTCAATTCTTTACGGGGGCCGGACTTTTAAAAAAAAAATGACCATGGCTCCCAGCCTTGAGTGGGTACCAGCTACAGTCCTGGGAAGTCAAAGTTGGCTCTCATGAGGGTAACCACATCATCCACCAAGTGCTGCTTGGTCTAAAAAGTCTAGGTCTAGCCCTGTATACGCAATACTCCAGAGGGCCTGGAAAAGGGTCCTTGACTTTACTTCATGTGTAGTTCACTTCTCTCTGTCTTATTTCTTTCAGTGATGCTTTTTATTCTGTCTCTTCACAACCGTCCCCCCCCCCCCCCGGCTCCCTTTTTTTTTCTTTTTGCTTTGCTTGTCTTTATGATATACAACCCAGTCTTCTGTATATTAATATGTCTAAAACCTCAGTTTAACTTTCTAACTGACTGCATAAATAACAGGGTTAAGTGTGTAAAACATTTCCAGTTCTCATTTTTAATGTGTGGTTTTTGTTTTTTTTCTTCTCAATGTGAATGTTTTTGTTGTTGTTTCTCTTGCTGCTAAAAAAAAAAAAAAACTTTGCCATTCCTGTTCTCTTTTTGATGCTGCCATATTATTATTTGTTTCAAGTTGTGATGAAGTTTGTGTCTAGGTTGTTTACTACTAAAAGGGTGGTTGGCAGCTGCTGGTTGGCAAGTTGTGATGAAGTTGTTCTATGGTGTTGTCTAGGTTGTTTACTACTACATGTGCAAGTTGTGACAGAAGAAGTGTTAGTTTGTTACTAAAAGGGTGGTTGGCAAGTTGTGATGAAGTTTGTGTCTAGGTTGTTTACTACTAAAAGGGTGGTTGGCAAGTTGTGATGAAGTTTGTGTCTAGGTTGGGATAACTGCTTCTTTTGGCACATCATATCCAATTACAACAAATCCTTAGTCACTTATCATGGCATGCTAATTAGGAGGCAGACAGTCTATTCCCTCTACCCCCCTCCTAAATGGGGTTCCAGACATCCACACCCCCAAACAAATTCACTCAGAATCAATCAACATGTTATTTGGTTTTAGGATATACATTTCTGATTTCCTTCTGTCCCATTCACTTTTGTAAACCCTCTCAAGATGTTTTGAAAGAGGCAATAACCCTAAGACCGTTCATCATTATCAGAAAGAGGCAAATGTCAGTAACTGTTTTCATGCTTAAGAAAAGGCAAAACTGAAATATGTGTCACAGATGGACCCATTTATGGAAAGGCAGATAGTGGAAGACAATAAAATAAGAGTCTTTATAATGTTTTGTAATGACAAGGAAGGATGTCCCCAGCTAGGCTGATATATCCTATCGGAAATCACAATATTTAGAGAAGAAAGATGGCCCACTGAGTCAGCCAGGTACTTAGGGATGATTCATTATTTAAATTCTAAACACAGCAGAAGTAACATCTATTTTCTTTTATATCCCAGCATGCAGTACTGTCATCACGGAACCAACTGGCTACATTGTCAGTGAGAATTACCCAGCCAAGTATCCATTACATTTTACATGTACCTGGACTATACAGGGGAACCAAGGCAGTGTTATTACATTCAGGTAAACTTCTATTCAGTGTCTGTGGTCTAAGGATCTATACAGATAGCTCTGTATTGAAGGGCAGACAAAGTGCATGGGGTTTCATAGCAAAGGCGAATGAACATCGTCTAGTGCAGCAGAGCCTTGCATATGATATCACAATGTCTAGTTTGAGAATGGAGGTGAAGGCAGTCTCGCTGGCTTGAGAATCAGCTGTACACACATGCCGTGATTTAACTGACTCACAGAGCATGTTGAGAAAAGTGAAAACAGGCATGCTTTGTGCAGAGTGGCAAGCATCACTTCAAAGGTTCTGGGTAGTTAGCATGCTCTGGACATTTGTTTCCAGGTTATGCCAGTGTGTTGGGAAATGAGCGGGCAGATAGACTGGTGAATTGATGTGTGACAAGTGAGATATTGTGAGGGCCCTTTGGGAGCGAGTAACAGCTGCGGAGGTGCAGATAGATCATTACGTTCTAAGGAGAATGGCGCTGCGAGGAGTTACCAGGGGATCTGGCCGACGCTCAGCACTCAGGGGAAGGATGAGATGGATATACAATCAGATGGTTACTGGTACCATTGGAATTGGAACTCTTTGCTTGCTGCTGAAGATAGGGGACTGAGCACTTATGGGAGTGTCCTGAGTGCTATGATGTCGAATCCTAATTCAACATTCAATATTGAGATTTAGGGGTTCCAAAGACAGTTCATAATTCCAAAATATCCAGTTTGATTCAGCTACAGGTGATTTGACAGCAGACTATGTTTCCTTGATTCCCACAGTGGTGTGGAGCATTGACTGTTTAGTGAAATGGCAGGTTCTTCTTCTTCTTCAATATTGTAGCTGTTTCAGGAGTCGAGAGAGAAACAAGGTTCTGTTTCTTGCTCTTCTGGTCGCCAGACCATAGACATGTTAAACTGTTTAGAGTTTTTCCTAATATTAATTTTCCATCTTGTTCTTGGTCAACATTGTGCACTACGTCCTTCTTGTTTAGGTGTATTCCTTGTTTGGTAAAGCATCACAGGTGCACATGGCAATGAACATGCTGATAGACTAGCTGCTGCCATCTGTCAAGGTGGTGAGCTGTTTTAGAATAATGTGTACGTGGTGAAGATTCTCTAGAATCAGTAAACAATGCAGCACAAACAACAGAGCATCCTTGTCTGGGAAGAATACTCCTCTTCTTCTTTGCATTCACCAGCTGTAAACTCCGGCGGAAAGTTCTGGTTGTTCGTCCAACTGCAGTCATGTTCCAGAACCTGAGTGTTGCGTGTGCATCTGTTTGACAGATCTGACTCCTTTGTGTGCAGACTGTTTGTTCCTTGCCTCTCAGGCAAATACACTACACAAAAAGCTCCAAAGTACTCGACGTTTACGATATGCTTTTGGGTAGGAGTGGGTCTAGTCTTGTTTTCCCTATAATAGGGCCCCAGAACCTACACAGGGACCTGGGGAGAATGATTCCGGGGAAGTGAGAGAATGATTCCGCTGGAAGTGAGAGAATGATTTCGGTGGAAGTGAGAGAATGATTCCGCTAGAAGTGAGAGAATGATTCCGGTGGAAGTGAGAGAATGATTCCGGTGGAAGTGAGAGAATGATTCCGCTGGAAGTGAGAGAATGATTCCGCTGGAAGTGAGAGAATGATTCCGGTGGAAGTGAGAGAATGATTCCACTGGAAGTGAGAGAATGATTCCGGTGGAAGTGAGAGAATGATTCCGGTGGAAGTGAGCACAGGTCCTCATTACATTTTTTTTTTTTAAACCTGCAATGGAAAAATAGAGAATTTTGATGAGGTTGCAAATGGCGAATTCAGTACAGGAACTCTTTGTTGCCGACTGATGAGGGAGGGGGCTGAACTCTTGTGGGAATGTTCCTGTGTGCAGTGATGCCAATTCTTGATTTATTAATTCATGAGTTATGACTTATTTTACACTCTCACATCTTCTAAATTTTCCTTATGGATCATCATCATCATATTGTCGTAACAAAACAGAGTTGAGATGTCTTAGCAGAGCTGCCGGTGTGACAAGAACAGATCCAATCAGGAATGAGGAAATTAGAAGACCATGACTGAAACCAGTCATACAATTCATTAAAGAACAACAAGTGAGATGGTTTGGCCCCCTGACGAGAATGCCTTGGTACCAGCTGCCACCCTGAAGAAATATAATGAACACAGAGCAAGGGGAAGACCACACAAGAGATGGAGCGACATCATCAGGGACAGCCTAACAGAAATGAATACCAACTTGTACAATGCAATTGGAAAAAGCGGACAAATAATCCTTACATCTCCCCCACCTAGGAAGAAAAGAAGTAGAAGTCATCATTTTTAATTTTAGAACTTTTTTTTGTTTTGTTTGCCAATGTACATTCAATGCTAGACTTCTATATTTATAGATCATTCGGCACTCAAGATGATGTGATTGAAAATACATCAGCCACCTTTACTTCCCAGCAAATTGCATGTTACCTACAATACTTTATAACGTAGCTATTTCTGAATGCTCCAGGTTTAATTATTAATATGCATCTGCAGCTTTGCAGTGGCTAGAGAACAAGATGCACACACATGCTGAGAAAGGTGAAGATAGGGATGCTTCGAGCAGAGTGGCAAGCTCCACTGGAAAGGTCACGGATACTGAGCATACTTTGGATCTTTTATCCAGGCCATGCCGGCGTGGTGGGTAATGAACAGGCAGACAGTTTGGCTGGATCTGCACCACTGGGTGGTAAATTGATACATGACCGGGCAGATGTAGTCAAGGCCCTTTGGGAACAAGCAACGGAATCAGTAGAGAAAGAATATTATTATGGCCTGGAAAGAATGAGGCACCTGGGTGTAACCAAAGGGTCTGGCCGGCTCACTACACTCAGAGGAAAGGCGATACGGAAATATAACCAGATTGTGACCGGTACAGTCAGTATTGGAACTATGTTATGGCTGCTAAAGATGAGGACCGAGCATGCATGGGAATGCCCTGAGTGCTGTGATGTCAATTCTTGACTCAACTCAGCTATGTATCTCCAAGTCACCTAAATAAATTTTAAATACATTTACCCAACAATGTTATGTCCTTTTCTTTTTTTTTTTAAAGCTTTTCGGACTTTGCTCTGGAGGCAGCAGTTCACTGTTTATATGACTACGTGAAAATTTACGATGGTAGCACTGAAAATGATCCATTACTTGGTGGTTTTTGCGGCACAAGGCTACCTCCAAATGTTACCTCATCTACGAACATGATGCACATCATCTTCCATTCAGATGATAGTGAGAGCTACTCAGGGTTTAAAGGAATCTATCTGATTCATGTCTAGAGGAATGTGTGTCATCAAGTGAGGTGAGAATTTATAATATTTCCTCAATGTGGTTAAACTTTACAATGATTACTATCATCCAGCAAGATTTAGATTATTATGTTGTTTGTGTTCACCAGCTGTAAACTTCAAAGGAAATCCTGGTTTATCTTCTTTTTCCTGCTCTTTTATCTGAAGACTTAAATGGCTGCAATATTTACACCTTTCGGTTGCCCGGCTTTCTAGCGTAGTTGGCTAAACCGGATTGTGTGGAGACCAGGTGACCAACTCCTTGTGATCCGGGTTCAATCCCAGGGGTAGGCAGGAAAGCCACATTTTCTCCCAGATTTACGGTATTTACAATGGAATCAAGGCCGAAAAGTTGTGATATCTATAATACTGAGCCTAAGGGTTAACAACTCAACAGCTTCTGGATACTAAAACAAACAAACACCTTTCGGCCGACACATCTGACTTGTGCAGGCATTTGATGTCTGGGTCAGTCTTCCCGGGTTCCTCCACTTCTAGACTTTAGATTCATTCTAAGACTTGACTTTTGCGTGTGCATCCATTTTACAGGCTTATACACAAACACCTTTACACACATATATCCTGCTGGTTCCTAACCTCTCATGTAGAAGCTGGTTCCTAGCCTCTCATGTAGAAGCTGGTTCCTAACCTCTCATGTAGAAGCTGGTTCCTAGCCTCTCATATAGAAGCACTTTGACTTTCAAGGAAACTCCCCTAAATGGCTATCTTTCTTAGAATTGCTTGTTGGAGGCTGTGGGTCTATTCTCTTAACTGAAGTACATCACTTTCCTGTGGTCAGATTTGAAAACATCAGGGTCAGATTTTTAAATACCACTTCATTGTGGTCTGATTTAAAATGTCATGTTACTTGGGCAGATTTTAAATAACATCTGACTGAGGTCAGATTTTTATAATAGGACTTTTAAGCAGTTGGATTTTAGAATACCACTTTACTGTGATTATATTTTATAATACCAATTTAATCTAGTCAGATGTTTAGCGTATCACTTTACTAGATACATTACTTCTCTGTGGTCGTATTTTAGAATATCACTTTATCAAGGTCAGATTTTGAAATATCACTTTATTTGTTCAATTGTAAAATACCTTTCTTTGGTCAAATTTTGAATAACATGTTACCGTGGTCTCATTTTATTTGACTTTTTGGTGGTCAGAGTTAAGAATTCCACTTTACTGTGGTCAGATTTTAGAATATTTCTTTTCTGTGGTCAGATTTAGAATTTGACTTTTAAGTGGTCAGATTTGGAATATGACTTTCAAGTGGTCAGTTTTTAGAATGCCAATTTGCTTCAGGGAAGTCGCCGTGGCGGAGTGGCTAGACGCTCACCGCGGATCTGAAGGTCATGGGTTCGCTTCCTGGCGGGGCGGGACTTTTTCTTAAAAAATGACCTTGAGTGGGTACCGGTTGCAGTTCCAGGAAGTAAAGGCATCTGGTGTGATGTCAACCACATCACCTATCTTGTGCTGCTGATCAGTCTATAAAATATAGATCTAGCCCTACACGGTTAAAGGCGTGGAAAAGGGTGCTTTACTTATTTTACTTTTCTTTAATTTGGTTCAGATTCTGAGTTCTTCTTCTACTACGTTGCATTCACCAACTGTAAACTCCGGCTGAAAGTTCTTGTTGTTCGTCCACTACTGTTCTCTAGTCCTTTTCCAGGTGTTACTATTGGTGTTTGGGAAGTAATGTCTCTCTGCAACAAGGACAAACATGTCTATAACAATACATATTCAACAGTTTCAGTGACACTTTGCTAAAAACAAATAAGAAATAATATATTAATTTATACACTGCACATTTTCTTTTTCTTTACGTTCATTGGCAGTAAACTCCGGAGAAAAACACTGGTTGTTCATCTACATCTGGACTTTAGTCTTGTCAGAACTTGAGTTTTGCGTGCACATTCCATTTGACAGATCTAGCTTATTTGTATGCAGGCTGTTGGTTCCTTGTCTTTCAGGCAGATGCACTACGACTTTGCAGAAAACAACCCTAATAATTTGACTGTTACAACATACTTCTGTTTAGAGTACAAGTAGGTATATTTTTGTTTCCCTTTCACAGAGGGAGCCCTTAACGCACTCGGGAACATATAATGTTCAAGATTTAACAAACACAAATCAGAATAAACAGCCGTTTAAATTTATCAGTACCCCACGTACCAGTGTTAAGACATTTATGTTATATGAACATACTGTACAGTTTGAAACTGTTACAGTCATCTACATCAAATACTGACTGAATCTGTATATGTCCTTTTCTTTAAAAAAAAAATTAAAGCAGAGCCGAATAATGGGAGCTTCCTTTGAAGTCTGCATCTGCCCGAGCGACAAAGAACAACCAAGTGCATGCACACAAATAAACACGCAAAACTCAGGCTCTGGCGTAAAGCCAAAGTCAAAAGGGATGAACAACCCGGACTCTGCGCCAGAGCTTAGGCCCAGTAAACAAAGAATTAGTTTGATCCCTAAATTATTTCAGCACCAGAAGAAGTTGAATCCGTTGCCAGTTTGGGAAAAATTGTGAATGAACTGAAACAAGTTAACCCTGTCGCTCTCAGATGTATACAAAAAATATTTCTTTTTCTATAGATGTCAACTTGACTGTTTATGAGATGCTAGTTAATTCTGAATTTGAGGCTGTACAAACATAAGGTCAGGATGTGAACACATAACAAAACATTTTTTTAAAAAGCCACACTGGCGTCAGATTCCCTCCGTAAACTTCAGTGACAGACAGAGGTCATGGCATGAATCACCAGACACATATATTTTTAATCTCAGGCGGAAAATGTATTCCATTTAATGCTTCATTCTGTTCACACGTTTACTGATCACTTCCTTTATTTATATATATATATATATCGGGGGGGGGGGGGGTATAAATATACACATAAATACATTTAAAAAACTATTACTGACATGTTTAAAAATGTTTTCAAAAATTGTCTTTTAAAGTACATGTTTGAGTGTGGTCTGATTGACATTACCCATTTCTGGTATTTTTCAGAAACAAAGCAAGGGCAGTAAGCAACTAAATCCAACAGTCTTGCTTTTGTTACAAGAAGTGATGTTAAAAGCCAAATTGTAGGGCTTGTTTGGTTGCAAAGACAAAGTTTGTAACACAGAATGAGCACAACCAAACTGCTGAACAAAGAGAGAGAGAGACAGACAGAGAGAGAGAGAGAGAGATCTTGAATGCAGAGATCTTCTGTCACATGAAAAAAGGGTTTCTCTTTCTCTCAAGCATACACACACACTCTCTTGCAAACTCTCTCACATATTATCTCCCTCTTTCACACTACCTTGTTCTCTCTCACTTTCACACAATGTCTCTCTCACACACTACTTCCCTTGATTGATTTCCTACTATCTCTTTCACACACATAGACACACACTCTCTCTCTCTTTTATAACAACTCTCTGTTACACACATATCTACTAGAAACTTTAGATGTGTTATTTAAAAAATGCAACTGTTATGTGAAAGAAGTATGGGGTGCAGGGAGGGGGGAGAGAGAGGGTGGGGGGGGGGGGGGAGAGAGGGGGGGGGGGGGTGGGGGGGGAACACATGCCCAATTTGTGACCACTTAAATTATGATTCTTTTTAAAAATCGACTCACTATCTTTGACTGCTGGCACAGAGACACATATAGACAAACGAGAGACATTTTCTCGCTCTCACTGAAAGTACCCTCATTCAACATCCTGTTTATTCAAAAGGTGTCATAATCATTTTGCATGCAAATCAATCATCTAATGTTGAAAACCAACCAAGCTGTCAAATAAAATAAGCACTGGAACTATAAGGTGTTGTATTCTAACTTGGATGTGTTTCACTTGGGGGGAGGGAGGGGTGCTCAACCTGAGATTCCAGCCTATGTCAGTTCCATCTGGTTCGTCTTCTATGCAGTGTGGTATTGGTAGTCAGGCCTATCCACAAACTTCTACCTCTATGCAGACACAGACAATGTGGTATGCCGTGTAGTGTTGGTAGTCAGGCCTATCCACAAACTTCTACCTCCTGTGCTTTCAATCAATTCTGACACAGAAATAATCTTGCATGGTCGATGCCGTGTAGTGTTGGTAGTTATGTATATCCACAATCTTCTACCTCATGAACTGTCAAATAATTCTGACATAGATGATCTTCCATAGCCCGTGACGTTGGTAGTTATGTCTATCAACATTCTTCTACCCCGTGAACTTTCAATCAATTCAGACACAGATCTTCCACAGTCCACGCGGTGTGGCGTTGGTAGTTATATCTAACCTCAATCTTCTACCTTGAGAACTTTCAATCAATTCAGACACAGATGATCATACATGCTATGATGTCAGACTGTCCAGCATCATTATCTCTTCTGCTCTGCCCTCTCTTCCCCTAAAGTTAGCAGAAGCAAGGTTATTTGGGGTCCACTGCCCAGTTCATCGAGTTGTCCAGCATATCACAAGCCTCACAGTGCCAGGCATAACCTCGAACCTTGGGAGACTTCTTCATGGGCGGATCCAGACAGTTCAGATGGTAGAACAGCATGCATTCATCACACCTGCAGAAAATGGCACAGACACAGACTGTTAACAAAATGTGACAATAAAAAAAAAAAATTTACAAAATTTACAAACAAAAATAAATTGTGGCTCTGAACAAAAGTAGTAAATCTTGGTAGTAAATTGATGCATGAGAAGCTAGATGTTGTGAGGCCCTTTAGTACTGAGTAAACTGTGCGGAGGCACAAACAGATCATTAGGGTCTCAATAGAATGGTGCAGTGATCAGGGGGGATTTGTCTGTAGCTCAATACTCATAAGAGGGGTGAGACAAACATACAATCAAGACTGTTACTGGTACCATCAAAACTGGAACTCTGCTCTTGCTTCTAAAGATCGGAGACAGAGCACTTATGATAATGTCCTAAGTCCTGATGTCCCAAGTCCTATGATGTTGGTTCTTGACTCATAAACAAGAATCACCTAAGTGCTAAATCAATATTTCGAGAATATTGCATCTGTATACTGAGATTTCTCTGCGTGTAAAGTAAAAACTTTGTTGTGACCGATTTTGAGAAGAAATTTACATGTGTGCTGTTCAAATATTGAAAAGTGGCATACAACAGCCCTGAAAATGCACTCGGACAAAAATCGTCAAAGTTGTACTTGTCACTTTGGTGTAGGGTCAACAAGAGTCGCTTTTTTTAACAATCTTTCTTGCTCTTGATCTGCCAATGGGGCATAGATCTCCATGAATTTGTGCCACCATCCTATTTTCTTTTTCCATTAGGTTTTCCGAAATTTCTCTTGAAAAAGAAACAAAAAACAACTAATTTCAATAGAGTCTAGTGCAGCGGTTCTCAACCTGCTGGTTGCGATCCTTTCACTGGGGTGGCCCAAGACCATCAGAAAACACACACTCATTGAAGTTATGAAGGAAAATAATTGTCTGGGAGTTACCACAACATGAGGGATCTGTATTAAAGGGTTACCACAACATGATGGATCTGTATTAAAGGGTTGCCACAACATAAGGGAACTGTATTAAAGGGGCACCACAACATTAGGGAACTGTAGTAAAGGGTCACCACAAAATGAGGGAACTGTATTAAATGGTCACCACAACATGATGGAACTGTATTAAAGGGTTGCCACAACATGAGGGAACTGTATTAAAGGGTTGCCACAACATGGGGGAACTGTATTAAAGGGTTGCCACAACATGAGGGGACTGTATTAAAGGGTTGCCACATCATGAGGGAACTGTATTAAAGGGTTGCCAAACATGAGGAAACTGTATTAAAGGGTTCCCCCACAACATGAGGGAAGTGTAAAAAAGGGTTGCGTCATTAGGAAATTTGAGAGCCTCTGGCCTAGTAGCAGATGAGCTTATCCTTTAACTCTTTCAGTCCCAATCAAATTGCCATACGTGACCAGCTATTTTTCATGTGTACCAAACAACAAATTATGCAACTATTTGGCCTAACCATTCTGTAGAAACTTGGTTATTTCTTCTTCACGTTCAGCAGCTGTCAACTTCAGCAGAAAGTTCTTGTTTTTCATCCATTTCTTTAGTCTTGTTTCAGAACCTAAGTGTTAGGTGCACATCCATTTTACTTCTTTCTTCTTCTCTTCCACTTTATACCTCTGTGAAGTGTTGAAGGGAGATGAAATGTTCGTTGAGGAGCTCTGTCAAAAGCACTATTAAGACTGATGTTCATTTCTGTAAGGCTGTTCTTAATGCCATCACTCCATGTTTCCCGAGGTCTTCCGCTCGCTCCATACCCGTTGTAACGTTCCAATGTAGCTCGCTGTCGTAGATATTACCAGGGCATTCATTTTACTGATCTGGCTTATTCCTATGCAGATTGTTGGTTCTTTGTCTCTCAGGCAAATTGGCTCCAACTTCAAAAGAAGCTCCCCCCCCCCCCCCCCCCCCCCCACCCAGCTAACTCTCAAGACATGCTTGTTGGGGAGGTAGTGAGTCTGTTCTTGGCCTTGGAGCCCACTTGGAGAGCTAGTTACTCTAATACCCAGCTTAGTAAATGAGATGCTGTACTGTGATAATTATTCTCTCACACTTCAATTACGTGCATGATGATTATCTTTGCCTTGTCATGTTCCGCACAATTTCCTAGTCATTAAAGAGTTTAGAAACATGAGATCATTTGTTAAGAACATTCATCATTATCATCATCTGAGAACATATAAAATCATCATCTGAGAGCATACAACATCATCTTCATCGTACACGGAAACAAAATAGCTACCTGACTGTGTCGCCCATACAACCATATCTGTTGCACACTACACACATGATCTCCAACACACTGCTGTTGTCTTCTGCTGCTGCTGCTGGCTGTACAGCTCTAGATGAGGATGATGATGATGAGGAAGAGGATGTGGAAGTCTGTGCATGGGAAACTGAATCGTCTAACCATGCTTTCTTCACCGGCGATTTTGACACCACCGGCTGAGATTTCAGCGCTCTTGTTTTCATACCACTCTTTGCTGGGCTGGTGACCACAGGCTTGGACAAGTTCTGCAATCAAAGATGATGTGATAATTTGTTATCTCAGATTAGGTGATTATTTGTCATCTCAGAAAGGTGATAATTTGTCATCTTCATATAAGTGATAATTTGTCATCTTCAGATAAGTGATAATTTGTCATCTCAGAAAGGTGATAATTTGTCATCTTCATATAAGTGATAATTTGTCATCTTCAGATAAGTGATAATTTGTCATCTTCAGATAAGGGGATATTTTGTCATCTCAGATAAGGTGATAATTTGTCATCTTCAGATAAGGTGGATGTCAGGGTTCGCCCTGTTATGGGACAGTTCAGGATGATGATGATGAATCTCGTCATCGTACCCTGCGACAATTAGTGCAACTCAGTACGTGCATACACACGTAGAAACGAGCATGAGCAAAGCGTAGCTTGGTCATTGACCAGCGGACTTCGCACAGGTGTGCACATTTTAGACCGGACGCTGGACGCTTGCTTGGGGGACTGCTAGGAAATGGGACGTGGGACGAGAGTGGAGATTTTAGTGACCGTTTGCTTTGACTTGTAGATAGGTACCAGTGTAGTTATTAGCTGTAACGTGTTCTGTTCGTAGTGTCATTAAATGTATTTCGTTCGTTACAGAGTGTCATGTAAAGTAGTAGCTAGACTGTGGCAGTAGCTGTAACTAGAAGCCAGACCATGTTTTGTTGGTGGCGTTAACACTGTCGACGCACTTAGGCCTACACATTGGCGTATGCCATAACGTCTTTGGCATCGAGAGATAGCGGGTTGAGCTGGCACTGTACGGGAGAGTGGTAGCGGCTCAGAGCTTATTTCATGAACGTGTAAAGGCGCCTCTAAGCGATTTTAAAGTTAGACGCGGCCTGGTTTTAGAATAAGGAGCGCTACTCCTCCTGAGGTGTACCACCACTTCGTTTGCATCTTTGGTAATAAAGATTGTGTGTGTGTTGCAACAAGTGTTTGGCTTGAGTGTGTTTGTACGGTGTTTTCCTGTCATTAGCCTATAGCAGAGCCAATGGAATCGAGCCCTAGACAGTAAGGTTTCTGACAGTGATAATTTGTCATCTTTAGATAAAGTGATAATTTGTCATCTCAAATAAGGTGATTATTTGTCATCTTTAGATAAGGTGATCATTTGTCATCTTTAGATAAGGTGATCATTTGTCATCTTCCCCGTGTAGATTTCAGGAACCCATTTTGTGATGAAAAATTAATAGACTCTTCTTCTTCTGAAAGTCTATGCCGTGTGGCACAACCTTCTATCTCATGTACTTTCAATCAACTATCACACAGATGGTCTTGCACAGTCCATTTCATGTGGCATTGATAGTTATGTCTACCCACAACCTATCTCATGTACTTTCAATCAACTCTGACACAGATAACCCTCTATGCTGTGTGGCGTTGGTAGTCATGTCTATCCACAACCTTTTATCTCACGCACTTTCAATCAACTCTGACACAGATAATCCTCCATGCCATGATGTCAAACTGTCCAGCATCTGATCTTTCTGTCTCCCTCTGCCTCTCTTCCCCTCCAACTTTCCTACCGTCTCAAGGTACTCCGGTATTCTCCTTCTCATTAATAGACTCACTGTGTAGAATCCATAAAACAATACTCTAACAAAAAAAATAACTTGTAAAAACAGGTTCCTACCCAAATTAAAAAAGAAACAAGTGACCTACTTCTAAAATTGTCTTCAGAATAAATAAAGGTCAATAAATATGAACAGGGTCAAGAATTAAATGAAATAAATTCTCCGAGCCTAAAAAATGTATTTGCTCCTTCTTACTGTGACCCCATTATCATGTTAGTATAATTATCCTATGTCTGAAAACCTGAACCATTTGGCTTCTAGAAAGGTGTTTTAAAAAAAAAAAAGCAGAAAATTAAGTGTGTTCATGAGTCTGCATGTGAGCGAGAGATAGAGAAAGAGAGAGAGAGAGAGAGAGAAATCAATTACCCGTAATGATCCAACACTCTTAGCCTTGGCAGCCTCTCTTCGTTGCTTGCTTTTTTTATTCAGCAAACTTTTCTTCTGTTGCATCTGTGAAATAAACATTACATATGACATTCCGACGAGCCAAAGCACTTATATATCAACTGACACAATTAACACATCCAAACATAAGTATGACTGCCAAGTAAGAGATTATCAACAGCATACTCACACCAATCATGTGCTAGCAGTGCTAGACTTGGGCATTATGAAAGGCTAACTTATGTCAAAATTACCACCTGTGAAAAAAAGATACCTAAGAAAAGCCACCAACCATCTGAGACAAGGAAATGATACCAGAGAGACTGTGGGAACCTCACCATGCAGAAAACTGACCGAGAAACAGAAGATCGAATGGTCTAGTCATCTGGTAAGAACGCAGCCAGAACAACTAGCAACTCAGTGGCTACACCTGAAAAGATCTGATGTTAAAGAAAGAGGCCACCCTCGGAGAACATGGACCGATGACATTAAAGAGCTTCAATGACATGGAATAACAATAGCCATTGCTGCCCCTCAAGCAATGGATGGCAAACTGCTCCTTCCCTACAACACTTAACAGCAGAAGTGAAAATTGACAATGATGATGATATCCTAATGAAAACCCAGCTGTATGGAACCGTGGCAGACACGTGTTGCACCACAGACTTCGTAGAGGCCTGTGACTTTTTCATCTGAAAACCACTGATAGAGAGACAAAAATAAGAAGTAGGAAAATTCTGAGACATGGAGGAGACTGAGCCCCAAAGACTGCGGCAAATGCAAATATCCCTAGCAGCGAACCTCCACTGTGGTGACAGAACAGTTTGAGAATGCTAAGAATATCCTGGGCTCCTTCTTCTTGGGGCTCCGCTGGTGTGATGTTGACCTCATCACCAACCAAGTGCTATGTGGTCTATGAAATACTGGTCTAGCCCTATATGCCTGATAGGCCTTCAGGCGTGGAAAAGGCTCCTTGACATTACTTTTACACTTTGTTCTTGAAGTTGGTGCCGGCACAGATTTTACCGGCACATATCATCATCTCCATCAATTATCAGGTCCTTCACAGAACGTTGCTCTCGTCACATAATACCTGAAACTCTCTCATTCTTTAGTCTCTACTGCGGCCAAGTAAACTGTGACAGAAAGCTCTGGTTGTTCATTCACCTGGACTTTAGTCTTCTTCCAGAAGCTGAGTTTTGCCTGTAGATCAGTTTTACATGTCTAACATATCTGTATACAGATTGTTGGTTCCTTGCCTCTCAGGCAGATGAACTCTGACTTTAAAGGATGCCCCCAATTAGTCAACTCCTATGACATGCTTGTTGGGGAGGCAGTGGGCCTATTCATGTTTTCCCCACAAGAGGGCCCAGGAACCCACACAGGGATATCCTGGCCTAAACACCAACCAAACAATTCTAAATATAGAACAATTAACAGTCCTTTATTAATATCTTTGCCCAGATGACATCACGGGACAGTCCAACATTTAAGAGGGTAGTAGACAGAGTTTCCCGGCTTTCTGATGCTTTCAACGACCCCAAAATATCTAGAACCGGCCCTAAACCCAGCCCACCTATGTCCCACGGAAGAGTGCAGCCTAGGTCCCACGACTGCACGCAGCCTATCTACCACCCCCTGAAATATTTGACTGTCCCGTGACCTGTGGATTTTCCCTGTTTGGGTAGGATATTAATAAAGCACCCAATTAACTCTTAACTAAAGAAGGAAGTTTATGATACATCAATGTCCCCATGTGGGTTAGGCCCCCGTGTGGGGGGAAAATGAGAGCAGACCCACTGCTCCACTGAAAAGCATCTTGTAAAAGACGAATAAGGAGTTTCCTTCAAAGTGACTGCATCTGCCTGACAGGTGGAGAACCAACAGTCTGCATACACAAAAAAAGCCAGATCTGTAAAACGGATGTACATGCAAAATTCAAGTTCTAGAAGAGGACCAGAGTCCAGAAGTGGCTGAACAACCAGAATACTCCATCAGAGTTTACAGCTGGTGGACACAAAGAATAGGACTACATCAATTTTAAAGAAATAGTTGCTTGTCAGAAACACCTTTGCAGATTGCTGGTTGTTCAACTGTTTGCAGTTTTGGCAACTTATGATTTCACATGTACTATCAGTGCCAACAAGTGTATCCCTAGAAGGGGTTGTCATTCGCCTTTTTACTGTTGCAGTTTTGGCAACTTATGCTTTTCCCTCGTACTTTCAGCTGTATCCCTAGAAGGGGTTGTCATTCGCCTTTTTACTGTTGCAGTTTTGGCAACTTATGCTTTTCCCTCGTACTTTCAGCGCCAACAAGTGTGTCCCTAGATAGAGTTTTCACTGGCCTTATCACTGTTGCAGTTTTGGCAAAATGACCCTGGTGCCACTTGTCCCTAGAAAGAGTTTTCAAGCAGTTGCAGTTTGGCAAAAGACTGGGACTTCAAGCAGTATTCCGCACACTGCACTAAATTACTGTCATCTGTGAAACTGCATGGCATCAGCTCCCCATTTGTGAACCCTTAACAATGATGCACATCCAGTTTTTGGAGTATATGTCATATACAAAAATAATTGTGCAGTCTAAATATTACAAATTATGTTTAAAAAAAAAAAAAAACTTTCACAAAAAAAAAAACCACCCACGAAATAAGATGTTTGAGAAAGGCTACAAGCAACAAAAGTGCCCTATGGTGGCGGGGGTGGGGGTGGGAGACAGACACCCCCCCCCCCCCCCCAACAAAAAAAACATTATTAAAGGCGACAAATTAGATGTGTTTTTTTTCTAATGTCTGAGTGCATCTGCGTGAGACATAAGAAACCAACAGTCTGCATACAAATAAAAGAACTGTAAACTTTGCAAAAAAAAACTAAAATGCACCCACGAAACAAAAGTTTGAGAAAGGCGAACAAGCAATTTCCCAAAAGTGCCCAGGTGGTGAGTGTGGGGGTGGGAGATAATTACCCCCCCCCCCCCCCAACAACAAAAGCGATTATTAAAGGCGACAATTAGAGAACTTTTTTCCGGCTCCTGAGTGGTCTCCCGTGAGAGATAAGGGCTCATCAATAGTCTGCATACAAATAAGCTAGAACTGTAAAGGGATGTGCACGGAAAACTAAAATGCAGTAACAAGACAAAAGTCTGGAAGCGGACGAACAACCAGGATTTCCCAACACAGTTTACAGCTGGTGAGTGTTTAAATGAGGAAATAATTATGGCATGAAGTTTGCATTAACCTTGAGTGAGTCCTGTATGGACAGACCAGATGAAAGAACTCTCCGCCTCCTAGAATGGGTCTCCCTCGAGTTTCACAGCTCATCATGTCTGGGGCACTCTTAGATTGAAATCAGTCATTCTTGAGAACGTACAGTAAGAGCACTGCCTACAGACAGACACAGTCAAAGGGTACATACAATATAAATCTGATATGACTTGTGAAGAAGAGAATAATCAAATCAATCACAAAAACTACAGACACCAGCTCAAGACGATTACTTTATTATGGACAGACCAGAACAAGTCATTCTATGCCATAGAACAAGGTACAATCGACTTCACAGCTACATACATACCAAATTTAGGATTGGTGAATCAGCCGTTCATGTTAACGGCACTACAATCAAACAAGTATGAGAATTCAAAAATCTAGGAAGCATATTTAAGGAGGATGGCAGACTCGACAGAGAGATAGAAGCCAGAATACAGAAGGCAAACACTGTCACCTACTAGTTAGCCCCACCGTTAGACACCCAACACTAGAACAGAAAATAGCTTCATTTGAAATGTGCTGTCTCCGCAAGGTCACTAACAACACTAGACTAGAAAGGGTTACAAATACCAGCATTAGAGAGAAAGTTGGAATAAGACCATGTATGGATTATATTGACAGGTAAAGAATGAAATGGTTCGGCCATCTAGTGAGAATGCAGCCAGACCAGACTGCACATGAGACTTTCTACAGTAGAACATCTGGGAGGAAGGCGAGAGGAAGACTGAGAAAGAGATGGATGAATGGTGTAGCTGAAACCGCAAAAAAATAAACAAATCCATCACTCAAGCCACCCGAGAAGTGCAAGACAAAACCATGACAAAGGGATACAACCTGGTATCAGTAAGACGACAAAAGAAAAAAGAAAGGGAGAAGAAGAACAAGAATAATCAGAAATGTGCACCTGAGACAACAGATCACGTCCTCCAAGACTGTTTCAAATACAAGAGATCAAGGCAAAACTTCTGTCCAAGAGCAACATCGGCCAAAGCTAAACTTTATAGGTCACAGAGAAAACAAAAGACAGTGAAGTTCATACTAGAGACAACACTGCAGATATAGATAATCTATTTCAAGCAGACAAACAAAGATCAAGAAGTAGATATAACTTTAAAAAGTGCTAAGTACCAATCTCTCAAATATCAACCACAGCATGAAAAATGTAAAAACTAATTTTTTCCGACAAATAAAAATAGAATATGTACTGGTAAGAGATTGAAAATGTAACAGAATTTAGGCTGAATAGTAAACAACAATAGTGACTGCACAACAGAAGTCAGAAAAAACTTTCTTTAGCAATGCAGAGGCTAAACAGCTTGAAGAACCAATCTATGGCACAGCACATGCAACTTTCCGGTGGTAACTTACGAATGTGATCAAGGACTCTTACTGAATCAATAAAGACAAATACATGTAAGCTTCTGAACTGAAATACTACAGAAATTACGGAGTTCATGAGGCATTGAGACACTTCAGACTCAGGCTTGAGTTAAAAGTAGAACTGAGCACTTACGGGTGGCACCCGTGTGCCATGATGTTGATCCACTGTTCAAACCTCTTGTTGGGGTAGGGGGGCAGGGGGCGAAGGAGGCGTGGGTTTATTCTCTTGTCCCCCCAAAATGGGGCACTTTTGCTTGTTGTGTGTCTCAGACATCTTATTTCATGGGTGGGTTTTTTTTTAACTGTCAGAATGTCATTGACCAAGAAGAAGACCCCCATCAACATCCTACATGAGGACAATTTAACTGCCGGCTCATGTGCCAAATCTGCCTCGCAGAGGCCTAGCAAGTGGCCCGCGGATGAAGGCCTAGCAAGTGGCCCGTGGATGCAGGCCTAGCAAGTGGTCCATGGATGAAGGCCTAGCAAGTGGCCCGTGGAAGCAGGCCTAGCAAGTAGCCCGTGGATGAAGGTCTAGCAAGTGGCCCACGGATGAAGGCCTAGCAAGTGGCCCGTGGAAGCAGGCCTAGCAAGTAGCCCGTGGATGAAGGTCTAGCAAGTGGCCCGCGGATGAAGGCCTAGCAAGTGGCCCGTGGATGCAGGCCTAGCAAGTGGTCCATGGATGAAGGCCTAGCAAGTGGCCCACGGATGAAGGCCTAGCAAGTGGCCCACGAATGCAGGCCTAGCAAGTGGCCCTAGGATGAACACCTAGCAAGTGGCCCACGGATGAAGGCCTAGCAAGTGGCCCACGGATGAAGGCCTAGCAAGTGGCCCATGGACGAAGGCCTAGCAAGTGGCCCTAGGATGAAGGCCTTGCAAGTAGCCCGTGGATGCAGGCCTAGCAAGTGGTCCACGGACGAAGGCCTAGCAAGTGGCCCGCGGATGAAGGCCTAGCAAGTGGATGACCATCCCTCTGTATTGTATTAATTCTATTCTGGGTCTCAGCCCGCTGGCCTGCGAAAATCAATTCACCACCCAGTGGTGCCAATCCAGAAAATCTGTTCATTACCCTTGATGACAGCACGGCCTGGAAAAAAGATATATACAGGACAGAAGTAACCAACTACTGCAAAACCTATCACATTTTCAACTTTGTAAATAAAATTCAAAAATCCATATAACAAATCCTATGAAAAAAATTCTTTCCATGCAGGAAGTAAACGGTCACCCTGCTACTGCCTGCTTGCTTGGGAAGAGGCGGGTGGATGAACTAAAAGGCACCACCCCTCTCGCTAACTAGACATTCCTTGCCTGTAACTGCATACCCCACAGCCATTCAGTCCATCAGCGTCTTGGAATTTGTTTTACACCGTGGTTGTCTCATCTGGATCGATTTTGTTTTGTGCCTCTTGGGTAATGCACAAAGGTCTCGAGTGTAGAATGGTTTCTTGGTCAGGGAGCTTATGGGCGTATAGGTATGAGTACCCATAGGGCCGGACCCAGTTCTAAAAAGGGGGAAGCACAACTTTTTTAGTTCTTCACAAAAATCCTGACATAAACTGACCATCCATACAGCTTGGTTTTCTTGGGCATGCGAGTCAGTGGAGGCTCCAGACATCCCAAATGGTAGTGCTTGTTGCATCTGTCACATTTAGCTAGAAGGTGCTGCTCCGTGGTCTTGTGGCAGACTCCACATCTGAAAGTGAGAGAAAATAGGATCACTGCAGTTGAGCTAATAAAAAAGAGGTAACTGGGAACAAACTTATGATTTGGAGGATTAATGAGAGGACAATCAGGCATTTTCGCCCCCCAAAAAAAGATGAGAGATCATAGATAAGTGACTCTACCATGCTCGGGCTGGCGTCTAAGATTTAAATTCTTCTTGTTGTGCCTTTCACGGATGAAGGACTCGGCTGAAACATTTAATCTTTCCTCTGTGTGTGTTGTTTTTTAACCTCTCTTGCATCAGCTAGTTTCCTAGTCATGGTTTGTGTTCAGTGAATTCATTTCCACATTTAAAATAATCATAAGGGCCAAAAACAAACTGTCTTGAACAGAGCTTTCCAAACTGTGTGATGCAACACATTAGCCTGTCAGCTGCAGTGTGAAGGTGTGCTGTGTGAAGGTAATTTTGTATGTATGTGTCCGTATCATTATCATCATCACAGAGTGCCTTGCCGACTGGTGTGGATGATCATGCCTCTCCACAATCTTGTGATCTTCAACAGCATGTATCCGGTCGTGTGCTGACACCCCTCTATGCCATGACAGAAGGCTGTCAAATAATGTCTCATGTTGTCTTTCTCTATCTCTTTTTTGCATAGATCTTTCCAGGTCAAATGTTCCGGTTTCCTTCTTCTCATAACATGATAAAAAAATGATCAGTCTCTTTCAGATATTTGTGAATAAGTGGTTTGCTAGTAGACTGAATTATTGTGTTGCCAATCTGGGTTTGTCTAGAACATACACCACCAACAAGAAATATTCGGAAGGCTCGCCTAAAAAAAAAAAAAAACAGTATGGCGAGCTAAACAATTTGTATGGGCCCGCGAGGGTGGTGTGAAATTACAATATAATCTGCCCTTCCGAACTTTCTTGCAGTGATAAGATTCTTGCCAATAACCAGCTTGTACATATATTTAGGAATAAACAGAAGCGTCTCAGTGGGTGAGTGTGTGGCCAGAGTTGTAGCAAGGAACAATCTCAGACTATCCCAAACAAATTCGGTGCTATGAAGAAATGTGGGTGTTTAGTTTTAAACTGATTGTTTTTTCATCTAAATGACTTACGACCAGACGGGTAATTCTAAATTTGGCCTGCAGATCAAACAAAGGTTGCCCACCCCTGTTCTAGATCTACCTCGTCTACCATCATGTTATTTATAAGACTGAACAAGCAGCTGTGTTAGTGTTTGCGATCTATGAAGTTCTTTCCGAAATATGTTTTCTCGTCATGGACTGCTATACTGTGCACATTTTTACTGCAAGACATATTACATTTTTTAGGTGGGATTAGTGTGTATTATGAGCAGTGGCTGGCCAAATTGTTAGAATGCTGGGCTTTTGTGCGGGAGACCAGGTTTCAAATCCTCGGTAAGGTTGGGGAGTTTTTCTGTTGGGGGCAAAAATAAAATCCTCACCTGCACAGTCCGTGGTGACAGCACAAGTCATGGGGCCCTAAATCCTCAGGCTCAAAGGGCCCCCTACCTTCACCGCAAAAGTGGTATAATAAAGGAAGTATCTGGCAGTTTTGGCAGAAGCAGTGTATAAATGGCTGTGCTATGTCGAGGGGGTGTGAGGTGGGGAGAATGATGACTGATAGAGATCGCAACCTCAACCAGGCTGGTGGTGCCCTATATGCAATATCACGTAATTCTAGTAGTGGACTGTTTATGTTGGCACTTCTGATGTTGCCCTATGCACTTAATGCGTGTGTACGATACTGGCTGTGCCGAAACTGCAGTTTGTTTTAATGAAAAACAGTGATGGGCATCCTGTGTGGTTTTCACTATCACAGGAACATAGTAATTATGGGGCGGGCAGTTTGCCATGAAGTCGGAACCGTGATTAACTGATTACAAACAGAATGATAAATTATGTCTTCATTGACATGATAATAACAGAACTATCTGGCAACCTACTGATTGATCAATGCAGACGAAGATGTTGCAGTCTCTTTCTTACTTGGGGACCTTGTTCTTTTCTTGCTCTTGAACACTTCAGGAATATGTGGAACAGGCTGCCAATTAAAATGAATCAACAGTGTATTAAATACATACACATGTTGAAAAAACAAAACGGCACAAGATGGGTGTTGTGGTCAGCATCACCCTGGCCGCCTTTACTTCCTAGGACTGCATATGGTACCCTGGGTCGATCTGGAAGAGAAGGTCATTTTTGAAAAAAAGTCCGGCTCCGCCAGTAAGCAAACCCATGACCTTCTATTTGGCAGGTGAGCATCAAGCCGCTATGCCATGGTGACTCCCACAGACACGTGTTACTGAATAACCTGAACACCACAGATTAGGAAGTGTAATGAAGATGTTTAAAAACAAACACATTAACTCACAAAAAGAGCCAATCTTCCTTGTGTGTGTTCCGGAACCACTATTTGCAGGGGGAAGGGGAAGTACAGACACACTGCTCCCCCATCAAGCATATTCTAGGAGGTGACTAATTATGGGGTTTTTCCTAAGAAGTCAGAATGCATCTGCTTAAAGGGTGAGAAACAGAATGCATCTGCCTAAAGGGTGAGAAACTGAATGCATCTGCCTAAAAGGTGAGAAACTAAATGCATCTGCCTAAAAGGTGAGAAACTGAATGCATCTGCCTAAAAGGTGAGAAACTGCATGCATCTGCCTAAAAGGTAGGAAACTGAATGCATCTGCCTAAAGGGTGAGAAACTGAATGCATCTGCCCAAAAGGTGAGAAACAGAATGCATCTGCCTAAAAGGTGAGAAACTGAATGCATCTGCCTAAAAGGTGAGAAACTGAATGCATCTGCCTAAAAGGTGAGAAACTGCATGCATCTGCCTAAAAGGTAGGAAACTGAATGCATCTGCCTAAAAGGTGAGAAACTGAATGCATCTGCCTAAAAGGTGAGAAACTGAATGCATCTGCCTAAAAGGTGAGAAACTAAATGCATCTGCCTAAAAGGTGAGAAACTAACAACATGCACAGAAATAAAAAATGCAAGCAAAACTCAAGTTCTGGAACAATACTAAACTGCAGATGGGGACATACAACCAGGATTTTTGATCTAAATTCAGCCTGTAGATGCTAAGAAGACCTAGATCAGAAATAGACACAAGGCACGAACAAGGCAGATGTAGTCAAGGCCCTTTGGGAACAAGCTACGGAATCAGTAGAGAAACAAGATTCTTATGACCTGGAGAGAATGAGGCACCTGGGTGTAATCAGAGGGTCTGGCCGGCTGACTACACTCAGAGGGTCTGGCCGGCTCACTACACTCAGAGGGTCTGGCCGGCTCACTACACTCAGAGGGTCTGGCCGGCTCACTACACTCAGAGGGTCTGGTCAGCTCACTACACTCAGAGGGTCTGGCCGGCTCACTACACTCAGAGGGTCTGGCCGGCTCACTACACTCAGAGGGTCTGGCTGGCTCACTACACTCAGAGGAAAGGCAAGACAGACATATAACCAGATTGTGACCAGTACTATGAGTATTGAAACTCTGCACTGGCTGCTGAAGATGAGGACACAGCATGCATGGTAATACAACAAGTGCTGTCATGTCAATTCTTGACTCAACTCACCTCAAGTAGACATAGACAATCTACATTCTTTGCTTGCGCTGTGGAAAGGAGTTTAGTTAAGTTGAGCTGAGTCAAGAATGTGGAAAGGAAAAAAAAACAAAGTACATACTGACAATGGTAAAACTGAAGGGGAAGAAATGTAGCGGGAGACTAAGAGAAAATATTGAAGTGACGTCATGGTACTGAAGAACATCTGGTAGAAACAGGTTTCCTAGTCAGGGCACTGAAAAACATCTGGTAGAAACAGATTTCCTAGTCAAGGCATTGAAAAACATTTGGTAGAAACCGTTTTCCTAGTCAGGGCACTGAAAAACATATGGCAGAAACACTGGTAGAAACCGTTTTCCTAATCAGGACACTGAAAAACATGGTAGAAACAGGTTTCCTAGTCAGGACACTGAAAAACATATGGCAGAAACAGGTTTCCTAGTCAGGACACTGAAAAACATATGGTAGAAACAGGTTTCCTAGTCAGGACACTGAAAAACATATGGTAGAAACAGGTTTCCTAGTCAGGACACTGAAAAACATATGGTAGAAACAGGTTTCCTAGTCAGGACACTGAAAAACATATGGCAGAAACACTGGTAGAAACAGGTTTCCTAGTCAGGGCACTGAAAAACATCCGGTAGAAACCATTTTCCTAGTCAGGGCACTGAAAAACATCTAGCAGAAACAGGTTTCCAAGACAGGACACTGAAAAACATATGGCAGAAACACTGGTAGAAACAGGTTTCCTAGTCAGGACACTGAAAAACATCTGGTAGAAACAGGTTTCCTAGTCAGGACACTGAAAAACATCTGGTAGAAACAGGTTTCCTAGTCAGGACACTGAAAAACATCTGGTAGAAACAGGTTTCCTAGTCAGGACACTGAAAAACATCTGGTAGAAACAGGTTTCCTAGTCAGGACACTGATAAACATCTGGTTTACTTCCCAGAGCTTTTAGGGGATATAAAATATTACATACTTCTACAGAATCAGATATGAAGAGAAGCATAACTGTCCCTACCAGTTGACACGCACTTATCTTTGTCGCCTTTTGTCAATATTTGCTTTGTGCTGCCAGGTGTCACAGTTTAACAGGTTGTGCAGTGTGGGCCTGCTCGGCTGTTTGGTATGCTCTGATGTTGTGAAGCTGTGATGTTGTGATGTTGTGAAACTGTGATGTTGTGAAGCTGTGATGTTGTGAAGCTGTGATGTTGTGAAGCTGTGATGTTGTGAAGTTTCACACAGCTAGTCATCATCATCATCATCATCAATTTCCACATCAGCTGTTAGGCAATATGGAGAGGAACAGTTTCTGATCCATTGCTTGATGGGCAACAATGGCTATTGTCATTCCGTATCAATGTAGAAGCTCTTTAATGTCATCAATCCACATTCTATTAGGACAGCCTCTTGCTTTCGCTTCAGATATTTTCATGTGTAGGTACTTGTCCTGGCTGCATTCTTACTAGATGACCAAACCATTTGAGCTAGTGAATTCTATAATCCAACTGCTTCTTGGTCTTCCTTTGCCTCTTGGTATTCCCATGTTGATGTTATAGACGCTCACTGCCGGTTTCATTCTCACCAGGTCACCAAAACATTTGAGTCTTCGTGTCCTATTAGTCTTAGGCTTAGTCAAGGCTTCAGTTTCACTATCATCAAATCACCTCATACCTGCCCAGTTGCTGTGCTAGTGAAAATCAAATGAAATGCCCCATTTTGTCCCATTTGAAAACTGGTGAATAAACAGTTAGTCCGGCACAATCCAGAAATATGCACACAGAGTAAATGCATAAGGGAGTTGGAGTTGCTAGAGATGCCAAAGTCAACAGTCGCCACCAGAAATGCAGTTTGTCACTGATGAAAGTGGTCTGTCGCGATAAGTTAGCCATACATATGTGAAATTATTATATAAGGTATTTTGCCAGCCCACACATAAACCAGCGATACCGAATTGCATGACTTGACTGCTGCACAAATAAAAGGCAATCCACAAGAGAAAAAAAGCTCACAGTGCCGCACCAAGCACTTAACTCAGCAGCTTAGGCAGTGAAATCCTGGACTTCTATCTATATATGGAAACTGCTTTAGCAAAGTGCTGTAAGAAGCAAAAATAACTTGGAAGCTGAACATTCTGCCATGCTAGTCCTCTATACTGAGCCAGAAGTCGTGCATAATTCTGACTGCAAAATGTATCAAACACACCATCAACTATCAACTTATTTAGTAAGGCTGCTACCACAACCAACCTTTCCGTAGATATCTTGCAGCATGCCATACAAGGACTCCACCTCTCTCTTGATACTGCTTCCCTGCTTATTCAACTCATTCACCTCTGTGTGAAGCTGAAGACAAAATTATCTTAGAAGTAAATATGTAAAAAGTCATTGTCATCAATTCCCATCTACCATCACTCAACTTAATTCACCACCTACCATTACTTAACCTAATGCAACATTTATCATCACCTAATTCATTAACTAACTTTCACTCAACTTAGCTCACCATCTACCATTTCTCAACTTAATTCACCATCTACCATCATACAACTTAATTTACCACCACTGGAGATGTTGATCCCAGACATTTAAATGTAGATGCCTGTAATCTACCACTACACAATTTAATTCATCATCAACAACCACTCAACATAATTCACCATCTACCTTCACTGAACTTAATTCACCACCTACCGTCAATCAATTTAATTCACCATCTACCAACACTAAACCTAATTCACCATCTACCATCAATTACCATCTACCATCACTCAACTCAATTCACTATCTGCCATCAATCAACTTAATTCACCACCTACCATTAACCAATTTAATTTACCATCTGCCATCAATCAACTTAATTCATCATCTACCATCACTTAACCTAATTCACACCTAACACCACTCACCTTAATATACCATCTACAATCACTCAACTTAATTCACCACCTGCCTTGACTCAACATGTCACCATCTACCATCAATCAACTTAACACAGCACCAACCTTATCATACTGGCTGCGTACGACTTTCTCTTGTGACTGCAGCTTCTTGTTCTGTGAGGTCAAATCCAACAGATTAATCTTCAGATTACCCACTTTAATGTTTCTGTCTGAAATATCAAGATAAATTTTTTGTCTGAAATATCAAAATAAAGTTTTTGTCTGAAATATCAAGATCAAGTTTCTGTCTGAAATATCAAGATAATGTTTCTCTCTGTCTGAAGTATCAAGATAATTTTTTTTCTCTGAAATATCAAGATAATTTTTCTGTCCTAAATATCAAAATAATGTCTGTATTTTGAAAATAAAAAAAATTCAATCTGAACACCCTGTCACTGGGAAAGGGGTGGGGGAGGCTCGTAGAACGTGGTCTAGCTAACCCAAAACTTAGTTTGCTTTAACTGCATCAGATGTTAATTTTGTCATCTAATTTACCATCTTCGACAAATGTTGATCCCGGACATTTAAACTCAGATACCTGTTTGATACCTTTGTACTCTACTGCTGACTGTTACTTACCCAGGAAATAGCTGATAAACTCAGATACCTGTTTGATACCTTTGTACTCTACTGCTGACTGTTACTTACCCAGGAAATAGCTGATAAACTCAGATACCTGTTTGATACCTTTGTACTCTACTGCTGACTGTTACTTACCCAGGAAATAGCTGATAAACTCAGATACCTGTTTGATACCTTTGTACTCTACTGCTGACTGTTACTTACCCAGGAAATAGCTGATAAACTCAAGATACCTGTTTGATGGGGATACCTTTGTACTCTACTGCTGACTGTTACTTACCCAGGAAATAGCTGATAAACTCAAGATACCTGTTTGATACCTTTGTACTCTACTGCTGACTGTTACTTACCCAGGAAATAGCTGATAAACTCAAGATACCTGTTTGATACCTTGGTACTCTACTGCTGACTGTTACTTACCCAGGAAATAGCTGATAAACTCAAGATACCTGTTTGATACCTTGGTACTCTACTGCTGACTGTTACTTACCCAGGAAATAGCTGATAAACTCAAGATACCTGTTTGATACCTTTGTACTCTACTGCTGACTGTTACTTACCCAGGAAATAGCTGATAAATTCTGATGTAAATGCTGGCTGACCCTGAGCCTTCTTCCTCATTTCTATTTTTTCTGCTGGTACAGTCTGGGCCTAAACAAGGCAGACAAATAAAAGGTAAATATAAAGACAAATATGGTACAGTCTGGGCCTAAACAAGACAGATAAATATGGTACAGTCAGGGCCTAAACAACACAGACAAATATGGTACAGTCTGAGCCTAAACAAGACAGATAAATATGGTAAAGTCAGGGCCTAAACAACACAGACAAATATGGTACAGTCTGGGCCTAAACAAGACAGACAAATATGGTACTGTCAGGGCCTAAACAACACAGACAAATATGGTACTGTCTGGGCCTAAACAACACAGACAAATAAATTATCATTTCAATATATTATTTTTTCTCTTTAGTATCGAAGTCAATCTTACAGGTTAGGAATTTATTTTTGCCATCGATAAAAGCAGATCCATCTTTGCATTCTTCTCTTAAACTAAATCTCTGCTGCAAATAAATGTTTTTCAGCTTGTTTGCTTATTGTCCGTTTCTACTCAGTGGTGCAGCACCAAATGTCTGCCGGTTCATTTCCCAACACATCTGCATACCCTTGAGAAAAGATCCAAAGGATTTAACTATCAGGGATCTCTGAAGTGAAGCTTGCCACTGTGCACGCAGCATGTCTTTCTTCTCTTTTCTCAGCATGCTTTGTGAGTCTACTACAATAACAACATGTGTGTGTGCAGCAGGTCCTGAAGTCAGAGGAAAGCTTCTGTGACTGCCTCCATCCTCACTCTCAAACTAGATGTTGTGATATCAAATCCTGGGCTTTGTTGCAATAAGCTTTTGCAATGAATCTCTGTGCATTTCTTCTGCCTCTCAACACTGAGCTATCTGTATAGATAATCACATCACATGGGTGAGAACTGCTAGAAAACAGTTCTTAAATCTCTGATTCTGCCAGTTTCTTCAACAAAAGCTCATCATTCTAACCATTAGGTCAGAGATTTCTCCTTCAGCATTTTTTAAAAATCAGGTGCCTTGTCGACCAGCATGGGCGATCATGACTGTCCACAATCTCCTGCAGCATGTATCAGTTCAGGTGCTGACCCACCTCCATGCCATGCAACAAGACTGTCCACAATCTCCTGCAGCATGTATCAGTTCATGCGCTGACCCACCTCCATGCCATGCAACAATACTGTCCACAATCTCCTGCAGCATGTACCAGTTCATGTGCTGACCCACCTCCATGCCATGCAACAAGACTGTCAAGAATCTTTTCTCGTTGTCATCTTCTATCTCTCATTCCACAGATCTTTCCAGGAATCAGGCAAGGAACCAGCAGTCTACATTCAATTGAATCAGATCTGTAAAACTGATGCACACGCAACACTCAGGTTCTGGAGCAGGACTGCAGTCCAGAAGTGGACGAACAACCAAAACTTTACGCCAGAGTGTACAGCTGGTGAACGCGAAGAAGAAGAAGACAGTGTTCCATTTTCCTTCTTCTCATAACATGGCTGAAAAATGATGACTGTCTCCTTCTGATGTCTATGATGATGCTCCTTACTGAATGAGATGAATCTAGTGGAATCCCCACTTTGTGATCTGAATTTGTTATGTTTCAAGGCATGATTTTCTAGGGATAATACAGTGGTGGTTTTCCTTTGGCTTCCGCTGGTTCCTACATTTAAAAAAATTTATTTATTTGTTTAAAAGACAGAAATTGACTTGCCTGTGTTATGACACCCATCAGCTCTGCTTTGCGTAGAAATCCCCGAACGGCCGAGGGGCTGGTGTGTAGATGACGAATCATCTTTTGTGTGGGAACTATAAAAAAGTACAGAATGAAATTGACATTTGAGGAATCAAATTGGTAAAACAGGAACTGGTGTGTAGATGATGAATCATCTTTTGTGTGGGAACTAGAAAAAAGTACAGAATGAAACTGACAATTTAGGAATAAAATTGGTAAAACAGGAACTGGTGTGTAGATGATGAATCATCTTTTGTGTGGGAACTAGAAAAAAGTACAGAATGAAACTGACAATTTAGGAATCAAATTGGTAAAACAGGAACTGGTGTGTAGATGATGAATCATTGTCTACTAGGAACTGGAAGTATTCATTACATTTCTTCTTGAGCATTTTGAGACAGGGCCCCACAGAGAGCAATGTTACACAGATACAGGGCACCACAGAGAGCAATGTTACACAGATACAGGGCGCCACTGAGAGCAATGTTACACAGATACAGGGCGCCACAGAGAGCAATGTTACACAGATACAGGGCGCCACAGAGAGCAATGTTACACAGATACAGGGCACCACAGAGAGCAATGTTACACAGATACAGGGCACCACAGAGAGCAATGTTACACAGATACAGGGCGCCACTGAGAGCAATGTTACACAGATACAGGGCGCCACAGAGAGCAATGTTACACAGATACAGGGCGCCACAGAGAGCAATGTTACACAGATACAGGGCACCACAGAGAGCAATGTTACACAGATACAGGGCACCACAGAGAGCAATGTTACACAGATACAGTGGTAACAGACCCAGAGGTCGACCACGCAGAAGATGGACTGCAGAAATATCAGAGACACTGAAAAGTGCTATATATGAAGCGAACAGGAGAGCCCGTTCTAGAGATCTCTTTCTCCCCTGACGCCGTGAGCCATTCCAGGAGTAGAGAAAAGAAGAAGAAGACAGCATTTCGAGCATTTGAGGTTCACTGCCGCAGATATAAGTCATCTCTGTTGACTGGTTTTCTCTTTCGTGTTGGTGACTTCAAGAGTCTGTAGGTTTGCATGAGTATTATCCATCTATTATGTAATTGGTCCAGTTGATGAATCCAAGTGTTTGTGGGTATGCCTGTACATTATCTATCAGCTTTGTGATTGACTTTCATGTTCCTGTTGATGACTGCATATGTTTGTGGGTATGCCTGTAAATTATCTATCAGTTCTGTGACTGACTTTCTCTTTCCTGTTGAAGACTGCATGTGTTTGTGGGTATGCCAGTATATTTTCTATCAGTTCTGTGACTGACTTTCTCTTTCCTGTTGAAGACTGCATATGTTTGTGGGTATGCCTGTAAATTATCTATCAGTTCTGTGACTGACTTTCTCTTTCCTGTTGAAGACTGCATATGTTTGTGGGTATGCCTGTAAATTATCTATCAGTTCTGTGACTTTCTCTTTCCTGTTGAAGACTGCATATGTTTGTGGGTATGCCTGTAAATTATCTATCAGTTCTGTGACTGACTTTCTCTTTCCTGTTGAAGAATGCATGTGTTTGTGGGTATATCTGTAAATTTTCTATCAGTTCTGTGACTGACTTTCTCGTTCCTGTTGAAGACTGCATGTGTTTGTGGGTATGCCTGTATATTTTTTATCAGTTCTGTGACTGACTTTCTCTTTCCTGTTGAAGACTGCAAGTATTTCTGGGTATGCCTGTATATTTTCTATCAGTTCTGTGACTGACTTTCTCTTTCCTGTTGAAGACTGCATATGTTTGTGGGTATGCCTGTACATTATCTATCAGTTCTGTGACTGCCTTTCTCTTTCCTGTTGAAGACTGCATATGTTTGTGGGTATGCCTGTAAATTATCTATCAGTTCTGTGACTGACTTTCTCTTTCCTGTTGAAGACTGCATGTGTTTGTGGGTATGCCTGTAAATTATCTATCAGTTCTGTGACTAACTTTCTATTTCCTGTTGAAGACTGCAAGTGTTCAGGAAGGGATCAAGGAGAAAATGATTAGGGGTAGGTTACAATTTGACGGCCTGAGAAGACGTGCATCAAATTCAGGCCAATGGCAGCACTGAGCCTAACTAAGGAAGACTTTTCTTAAAGCCAGTTGGTCTTGCTAGTCCCCCTCACCATCGCCATGGGCCTCCCTAAAGCACAATACAGCACTACTGTCTGGAAAGATGCAGCGGTGGCAACAACAGCTTAGTAATAAACCTAATCCTCACCCCAGGATGGTGGCCTCTTCAGTTTGGACACACTGTACTTCTCTCTGTGCCTGTTCAGCTTTCTGATGAAGCGCAGCTGGAAATATTCAAAATAAACCGTCTTGTTATTTCTCACCACAACAAAAAGAAAAGGAATCTGTCATCACATCATAAATATTTAATTAACAACACTGTCTTCCATTTTTTTTTAGCATTATGTTATCCTATAATTGTATGTCTATCTTCACATTGACATATGTTGGTTTGTTGTGGCTACAGTACTTTCGAATAATAAAGATGTCTTGAAAGAAACTTACTCAGGAAGAGAACTGATTACCCACTTAAAAAAGAGATTATCTACATTCTTTGGTCATGTCATGAGACAGAGAAAATGTGGAGTACATCGTGACTGTGGGAAAGCTCGAGGGCAAAAGAGGCAGAGGGAAATCAATAGAGAAAACACTGCACAGTTTATATCAAAGAATGGAAGATCACCTGTGTCAGAACTGACTCCAAATACATGAGACAAAAGGTTGTGACTAACAACGCCACAAGACACGAACTATAAGAAGAAGTTTTTTATGGAATTCGGTTGCCAAGCCCATCATAACTTAGTCACAGCATGCCTGTTAGGATGCAGAATATTTCTATTCTTTGCCTACCTTAAGGGGAAGCCACATTGTAAATCAACATGAAAAAAAAAAGGTAGACCGAAAAATACATGAAGAAATGAATTAGAAATACAGCAGAAAATATGGGGAGGACATGGGGTGAGATGCTTGAGCTAATAGAACACAGGATGACTTGGCATGAACTGGTTGATGAGGGTCTAAGCTTCACTGAAGGAGGAAATAAGAGTAAGAAGAGGAGATGGAGGAGGAGAACAAGATGAAACACCAGTACACGTTCTTTATAGCACTTTAACCTTGTTTCCTCAATGCAAATTACATCACTAACTGTAAAGATTTACATTTTGTCCCTCTTACTGCAGATTGTTCCGGCACACACACACATTCAAAAAAGATTACGGTCATGTGAGATAATGACTATATCTTCCATCTTGCCAAAGCTACTTTCATCAAGCAGATTCCTGTTCTAATTTCAATGTACAGTAGAATCTAGATAATCTGGTTTGCGATCATCCACACTCCGTATTACCTGGCCTAGTTTTAAAAAAATTATTCTCCATAATGAAATAAGTAATCATTTATTTTGCCACATCGTTGCAAGTGTCAGCCACATGATTTTATTTTACCTGCAGTTAAGTTAGACATCATAAATTTTATCTTAAAATATTAACAAAATTTGTATTTTTTGGACTTCCTATGTTTTTAATAAACGTTTACAATGTAAAGTACAATTCACAAGAAACATTTATAAAGTAAGGGGGCTGCATGGTCTTGAGGTATGGTGTCCGCCTCAAGTGATAGAGGTCTCGTGTTCAAGCCCCGGTGAAGGCTTGGATTTTTCAGGATCTTGCAGGTGCTACAGAGGCTGTGCACTGCGCTGAGCTACTTGGGACTCAGACTTGAGTTAGAAGTAGAACGGAGCACAAATGGGTTACTTCCCGTGTGCCATGATGTTGATAACCTTAAACCTTATAAAGTAGTGGTCTGCAGTCAGAAGTTGGGAAATATAAATAAGAGCAGGTTTTTATAAAATGGGTGGGTTTTTTAAATGATATGGGTGTAGTAAAGTAAAGTAAAGAGAGTGCTGGAAATGTGATATAGAATCTGTTCTGCTGTACGGCAGCGAATGTCAGTGAACAAATTAAGAAGAATTAGGAAGCAACAGAGATGTGGTTTCTGAGGCGAATTTTACTAATACCTTGGACGGCCAGAGTAATTAACAACGACTGCTTGAAAGAAGCTAATGAAAGTAGATCTCTATATACAACCATAAGAGATAAACACTATTCTTTGGCCACATCGTGAGAAGAGAGACACTGGTGAACATCATGACAACTGGAAAGATCAGTGGAAAAAGGGGTAGAGGCAGACCAAGAGAGATAATGCTGGATGGGCTGAAACGAAGGTTTGGAGAGATATTATCAAGAGAGCTGTTCCAGGCAACCAAGAATCGTGATCTGTGGAGACGCATGAGCGCCTACAACAGTTGGCAGAGCACATGATGAAGATGATGATGGGTGTAGTAGAAACTGAGTATTCATAAACTTTATCCGGCCTACCCTTCAGCCACATTCGGCCGCATAATGCAAAGAGTCTACCGCACTTTTAAAAAATATACACAAAATTTTACTACATACTTTCTCCTCTTCGTCGTCTATCAGGCTGGGTGTGTGTGTTTTCACATGGGACTGTATGGCTAACCAGTTTCTCCGTTTGATCTTCGATGTGATCTTATCCGCATGCAGCTTGCAGTAGGCGAAGAATGGGTCTGCTATGTTCTGGGTACAAATATATAAATTAATTTCTGTAAAAACAACACTGTTTGCATTTTTATCTACAGCCATGAGACAAAAATGTATACTAAAAATCCCTATGTGGGTTTGGGGCATCATTGTGGGGGAAAACAAGAAGAGACCAACTGCCTCTCCAACAAGCATGTCATAAGAGTCGATTAACTTAGGGGCTTATTTCTGAAATTGGAGTACCTCTGTCTGAGCAGCAAGGAACCAACAATCTGCGTACAAATAAGTCAGATGTGTGAAACAGATGTGCATGCAACACTCAGGTTCTGGAACAAGACTAAAGTCCAGATGTGAACAAACAACCAGAACTTTCCACTGGAGTGTACAGTCAGGGAACTTGAAGATAAAAAGTTTTTTTTTTAAAACGTATCTTATTCTAATATCAAATTAATGTGACAGAGGCACTGTTACAGCTTGTGTATACCTAGATTATATATTCTCTAATAGAAAATAGCCTGTATATAAATATTGAATATTCTCATACTACAAAGAGTCTATTATATATTTTCTAACCACAAACATCCTGAAAGTACATTTCGTTACATATTTTCTAACAGCACAGCGTGCACAAACACTATACTACATATTTTTTAACCGTAGACAGAGAAAAGAGGCTTTTGAGCTGAAAGGCTAAAAAAAGATTCTCAGAATATCTTGGACAAAGAAGAGGAGGAATACTGACATCTTAAAAGATCTGAACATCAAGTAAGATTAGCTAATAAACAGCATCCTTTCTCGGAAGCTGAAATATTTTGATCATATCACGCACGGGAGAGTTGGCGAGAGACTGAGTGTCTTTCAGGTAGACCGTGAAGAGAGCGACGTTCTGCAAAGGACCTGCTACACGATAATGAGACGTCTGTATTTACATTTTATTACATATCAATTTTGATAAAACTATACTGCTTGCATTCTTATCTACAATCAAGCTGGGAAGACAACATCCAACAGTCCGAGTGTCTTTCAGGCAGACCGCGAAGAGAGCGACGTTCTGCAAAGGACCTGCTACACGATAATGAGACGTCTGTATTTACATTTTATTACATATCAATTTTGATAAAACTATACTGCTTGCATTCTTATCTACAATCAAGCTGGGAAGACAACATCCAACAGTCCGTGACTGAGAAGAGGACTGGAATGGAACAAAGCCAAAAAGATAAATACTGACAGAGAAGTCTGACGATCTCTCTCTGGTAAACCTCTACATACTAGACTAGAAGTGGATCAACTAAGTAAGTAAAAAAAAATAATATATATACACATATATAAATAAAAACCTACCATGACTTCCTCAGGTGCAGCCTCCGTTAAAAGCCCTTCCCTCTGAGCACTGCATGAAGACAGGAATGTGTCGGTGTTAAAACTACTCCACACAAATATTTAAAAAATATGACATTTGTGTGGTAAAAGCATTCTGACAGCATGTATGAAGCTAGACTGCACATTTTCTTGTAGCAAACAGCCTGTACATACGTTATACTGAATATGTTCCAACTACAAGGAGCCTGTTTACATGTTATATTATATATTTCTAACTGCAACTAGTCATTTACATTATATTACATATTTTCTACTTGCAGATGGCCAATATTTATATTACATTACAGATTTTCTCACTGTAGATGGCCAATATTTACATTATAATACATCTGTTTTATAGATCTGACATATTCTGATGCAGACTGTTGGTTCCTTGCCCCTCAGGTAGAAGCACTCCATCTTACAAGGAAGCCCTCAATCAGTTGACTCTTACAACATGCTTGTTGGAAAAGCAGTGGGTCTAATCGCTTAGTCGGCATCTAGCAACACAGCGTATTTTATACACTGTTGTCATAGGCTGCATGCAGTCGTGGAACGTATTCTGCTCTCTCTTGTGGGACATAGGCTGAGGCTGTGGCATAGGAGTGTTTGGGTTAGGGCCAGTTCTACGTTTGGGAACCCTTAAAAGCGCTCACATTGTGGAGTATAGACCAAACAATATGGCCGGCCAGTGACAAGACCGCGTAAAATTTTTTGTTCGTGGATGCCCGCTAAGCATGATACCCCCGCAACACAGGACAGGCCTTACAACACAACCAGAGACAAATAGCAAGGGAAGTAACTCTCTTTCTGGGCACGAGTTTGTGAGATGTACCCAATGGGGTCCCAGAACCCACACAATATTACATATATTTTAATAGCAGATGGTCTGTATAGACACTATATCACACATTCTCAATAACGTACATGATGTGACATACAGAGAGTCAAACATACCAAGTGACATGGAAGAAAGCCTTGACGTACATGATGTGACATACAGAGAGTAAAACATACCAAGTGACATGGAAGAAAGCCTTGACGTACATGATGTGACATACAGAGAGTAAAACATACCAGGTGACATGGAAGAAAGCCTTGACGTACATGATGTGACATACAGAGAGTCAAACATACCAAGTGACATGGAAGAAAGCCTTGACGTACATGATGTGACATACAGAGAGTCAAACATACCAAGTGACATGGAAGAAAGCCTTGCACATCCCCGCATCACAGCTGATACACACCCCAGTCTGACCAAACCTGGAGTCCTCACACAGAGAGCACTCCTGAAAACACAGACGGATACCAAACAGATTCAATATCTCCCTGTTGAATGTTGAATTAGGAATCGACATAATAGCACTCGGGACACTATCAAAAGCGCTCTGTTCCCATCTTCAGCAGCAAGAGAGGAGTTCTAATTCTGATTGTATCAGTAACTGTCTGATTATATATAAGTCTTGACTTTCCCCTGAGTGCTGAGTGTGGGCCAGATCCCCTGGTAACTCCCCGCAGCATCATCCTCCTCATACCGTGATGATCTATTTGTGCCTCCTCACCGTTCACTCACTCCCAAATGGTCACTACAACATCTAGCTTGTCATACATCATCAGAACCAGCTAGTCTATTTGGCTGCTCATTTCCCAACACACCAGCACAACCTGCAGAAAATATCCAAAGGATGCTAACTACTTGGAACCTCTGAAGGATGCTTGCCACTCTGCACGGAGCATGCCTGTCTCCACCTTTCTCACCATTCTCTATAAGTCAGTTACAATTACAACATGCATTTACAGCTGATTCTCAAGCCAGTGGAAGGCAGCAGTAATATCTCCTTGTGTGGCAACCAAGCCAGTGGAAGGCAGCAGTAATATCTCCTTGTGTGGCTACCAAGCCAGTGGAAGGCAGCAGCAATATCTCCTTGTGTGGGTACCAAACCAGTGGAAGGCAGCAGTAATATCTCCTTGTGTGGCTACCAAGCCAGTGGAAGGCAGCAGTAATATCTCCTTGTGTGGCTACCAAGCCAGTGGAAGGCAGCAGTAATATCTCCTTGTGTGGCTACCAAGCCAGTGGAAGGCAGCAGTAATATCTCCTTGTGTGGGTACCAAGACCTCATGTTTCCAGGAGAAAAGTAAAGATCATCTGCCCCTTAAGAAGTAAAGTAAAACCACACTAACACTGAGGCTGAAAACGCAGACGGACACCAAAC
This sequence comes from Candidula unifasciata, assembly GCA_905116865.2. Lineage (NCBI taxonomy): Eukaryota > Metazoa > Mollusca > Gastropoda > Stylommatophora > Geomitridae > Candidula > Candidula unifasciata. The sequence continues at coordinate 208,724 of CAJHNH020004035.1, read as the reverse complement.
AGATTCAATATCTCCCTGTGAGGGTATCAAACCCTCGTGTTTCGAGGAGACACATCCTCTGCCCCTTAACAAGCGTAAAAAAGTAATAATTTACATCAACCTATCTGGTGTAGGACTTAACATGTGCAAAGTAAAGTAATTAAAGGAGCTATTTCCATGCCTTTAGACTTAGAGGGCATTTAGGGCTAGACCTATATTTGATAATCAACCTTCTGCGGGCAATGTGGTCAACACACCGGCCACCTTCAAGTGGTACCCACTTCAGGCTGGGTCAACCTGGAAGCCAAGGTCATTTGTGGAAGAAGTCCAGCTCCGTACGGATTTGAACCCATGACCTCTGCATCTTTAGGCGAACATATAACCGCTACACCATGGCAGCTCCCAATTAACATGTGTGCCTTTGGCATTTTGTGACTAATTCTTCTTCTTCTGTCGTCCAAACCAGGTTGTAGCCAAGTCTTGTGGTTTTCTGTATTTGTCTTGCACTTTTCCGGTGGCTAGGGTGACGGATTTGTTCATCTTTTTGCAGATTTCAGCTACACCATTTATCCATCTCTTTCTTGGTCTATCCCTTGCCTTCCTCGCAGATATTCTGCAGAAAAAGTCTTCAATGCAGTTTGGTCAGGCTGCATTCTCAGTAGACGACTGATCCATTTATTTTTTTGTTGGTCAATATATTCCAGACATGGTCTTATTTCAACTTTCTCTCTAATGCTGGTATTCCTAGCCCTATCTCTTCTTGTGTTGTTAGTGACCTTGTAGAGACAGCGCATTTCACATGTAGTTATTTTCTGTTCTAGTGTCCTACTAATTGTTCACTGTGACTAATTGCAGCACTGAAAATACATATGGGTCAAAACTGCCAATACTTTACTGCAGTGAATTTGTCATAGTACCAATGAAACAACAAGGTTGTGCTGCCAAAGCAAGATAACTCAGCAGAAATGAACGACAAAAAGGTCCTTACTTTAGCACCCCATTTGGAATACGGCATCTCAAACAAAGTGACCAAACTCAGCTTGTCCACATCTCCAAAGGCCACACCCGGGGTATACAGAGCACACACAATGTGCACCCACCTATATGTGCATACAAAACATTACATCTGTAATACATCACGTAATCAAATCCATGAGACATAACTTCAACATGTTTTACTGTTAGAACTAAGATATGTAATTAGCAAATAAAATAAGGTAAAATTTATGTGGATGTACAGAAAAATTGGTTATTTTTCATCTGAGAAAAGAAAGGTTCTGGAAAGTGTGAATTAAAGGAGAATTACTGACAGAAAAAAAAAGAGCTAACTTAAATATTTTGGCAACATTAAAAGATGTAACTCTTCTTTAAATCATACTTGAGGGAAAGGTCAAGGGCAAGACAACAAGAGGGTGACATTGATACAAGTGGGAGGACAATATCAACAAATGGACAAACAGCAGTATCAGAGTGTACAACCAGAATAAGAGACAGAGCGTGTAGGAGATCCATTGCAGCCAACCTTCATTGTGGAGATGGCACCTGATGGGTTGAATCATTCATGTTGTACATATGTGGAGAAAACAAAATCATGAAAGGAAGAGGGGTAAGGCTGCAGACTGGTTAAAAGGTGTGCCACTGAGAAGAGCGATAAATACATGCAGCGCAGCTATGATTCTGAAATAACAGACTTTTAACTGTGAAAAAAAGTTTTCTCAATGTGAGCAGGTATTGCTGTCCATACTTACCACTGCCGTAGGCTACAGATAGAGCGCAGTATGACACTATCGTCTCGAAAGATGCCCAACCAATAATGCAATTATTATTTTATTCAAGTCTAGGAGAAGAGTCAGCCTCTGTAGTTTAGGCGTTGCACACGCTCTTCATAATGCCAGCGGCAGGCAATCTGGCAACAGATCGCCTTGTGTTGGTTTTATCAGTGGTACCGAAAGGTGGCCATTCAAAAAAGCAATGGCAAACTACCTAATGTAAAATGTGTAAAAACCACAACAGACAACAAAAATAAAACCCTGCGAGGTTGGCTCTACAACGTTCTGTAAAAGATATGCAACTAACTAACTAGGAAAAGAAAAGTGTAAAATAACAGCAAAAACCCAATCTAAAAAAATAGGAGTAACACAGTCGTAAAAAAAAACCAACAATAGCAAGGTCTAACAAAGATAACAGTAATAATATGGTTTAACAAAGTTACCAGCAATAATATGATCTACAAAAATAACAGCAAAAAACACAACCTAAATAGGCAACTAATAATCTAAATAGGATAACGGAAATAACACAATCTTAAAAAGATAACAGCAAATACCAACCATCAAAACAAGATAACAATAACAAAATCTAACTAAAATAACAGCAATAAAATAAAAATTATATATATCAGGATTCAAACTGCTTTGATTTAAAGATAGATACATTTGCGGTATATAGTAAATTAAAGTATATAGATACATTAGAAGATAGCCTACCAGACGAGCAAAACAGTAATCTATAAAAGAGTAGGGAACACCTTTTCCCACTATCCGAATACCGAGCATCTCGGCCCAAATTTGTATGGACCAAATTGCATCTGATGGGAAGATGTGGTCAACATCACGCCAGTTACCTTTCCTTCCCAGGAAATTGTCCTGGTACCCATTTGAGTGTCAACATAAAAGCCACAATCTGTTACAAAAAGTTTGTATAAATGCAGATTCGAACCCATGACCTTCACTCTGGTGAGCAAACACCTAGCCACTGTACTATGGCAATTCCCAGAGTAAGCTGTACATCTTTCATAAAGAACTATTTTAACCGGTTTTTTCTCCTGTAAATGTCACTTTTCCAACACTAAAGATAATGCAGTGGAATGCAGAAGGGGTCTTGAAGAAAAAGCTTGAACTGCAAAAATTCATATATGAACACAATATTGATGCTGTCTGCATTCAGGAAACCCATTTAAACATAGGCTCTCGCTTTTCTGTCAGAGGCTATGAAACATATAGGCTATACAGAGATGGCCACAAAGGAGGCATCATTACATTAGTTAAAAATACTATTGCAGCCACAGAAACTTCAAGAAGCATCAGTAAGTCTGAACATCTAACTATAAAACTGCATATCCTTCCTGAGCCACTATATGTTACTAACTTTTACTGTCTTGTCAACAAGAAATTAGAACTAGAATACATCCAAGTAGCTGATAAGAGCCACATAATTCTTGGTGACTTCAACAGTCATTCCCCTAGTTGGGGTTATGCTTCTTTCTATGGATACAAGAGGAGAAGAGGTAGAGGAATGGATGGTAGACAACCTGCTTATACTAATAAATGAACCTGACTCTGAACCAACATTCTACTCTAGACAATGGCGAACACAAAGTACACCGCACCTAGCTATAGCTACAGAAAACATCCAACGTAGGGCAGACAGAGAAGTGATGAAACAGCTGGGAGGAAGTGACCACAAACCAGTCATTGTCATGATAGGAGAGGTCAAGCCTCCAGAAAATAAGAAGATAGCCAGCTGGGACTACAAGAAAGCAGACTGGGACCTCTACCAAAAATCAACTGAAAAGAAACTATCAGAGCCCTATCCCACTAATGAGGTTAGAAAAAACACCACAACTCTGACCAATATCATACTCGAAGAAGCACAAAAATCAATCCCCCGAGGTCGAAGGCAAAACTATGAACCCTTCTGGACCCAAGAACTGCAACAACTGCACCAAAGAAGCACTGAAGCAAGAGAAAAAATGGAACAAGATCCCTCTGACCTCAACGTAACAGAACACAATAAACATCAGGCTATTTATAAAAGAGAAAAACTCACATGTATCCGGACAAGATGGCAGGAAAAGACTGCAGCTCTCAACATGGAGAAAGATGGGAAAAAGCTATGGCATCTAGTAAAGAGTCTCAATGAGGAGAATAATACCAGCCGTGCCCACATTGTCATTGAAGATGGTGGGAAAAACTTTCTTTGTAAACAAGCAGCAAACCTGCTGGCTGATAGTTTTGCAGAGGAAAGCAAAATCTTCATGTCTAGAGCGAGAGAAGAAGAAGTGATGAGAGAACTAAGGAAAATAAATAAAAAGCAGGAAGATAACCAAGATATAATGAATAAACTCTTCAGTCCCCAAGAACTTGAATGCGCATTAAGAAACCTTAAGAAAAGGAAGGCACCTGGACCTGATCGAAAAACAAACGAAATAATAGTACACTTGGGACCTGCTGGTAGGCAACGACTCTTAGACCTTATAAACCAATCCTGGGCCCAGGGAATACTTCCTAAGGAATGGAAGGAGGCAGAAATAGTTCGCATAGCCAAGAAAGGAAAGCCCAAGGAAAACAAATCCAGTTACCGTCCCATAAGCCTCCTTCGAAAGATTAGTGAACAACAGGTTACTAAATTTCCTAGAAGAAAACAAGATATTGGATGACAGCCAATCAGGCTTCAGGAGATACAGAAGTACTGATGACCAAACCTCTTATCTCGCACAGGAAATTGAAGATGCTTTCCAGAGAAAATACAAACTGCTGGCTACTTTCTTCGACCTGACCAAAGCCTTCGATAAGGTCTGGAAGAAAGGACTCTTGCTAAAATTAGCACACTGTTGGATAAAAGGGCATATGTTTGCCTGGATTAGAGACTTTCTTTACAGACTCTGTGCGAGAGTCAGACTGGAAGATCACAAGAGTAAGCTCGTCAGGTTACAAGAAGGTGTCCCCCAGGGATGTGTTGTATCTCCTACCCTGTTTATTCTTTTCATCAATGACCTCCCTTAACAGTTCACGACTCACATTCCCAAGGCGCTACACGCAGATGACCTGGCAATATGGACTCAAGCTGAACATATAGCAACAACTAAAACAAGAATGCAGGAAGCTATAAATACAGTTAAGAAATGGACAGACTCTTGGGGAGTCACAATAAACCAGACCAAAACCGTCTCAACTTTGTTCTCTCTTTCCACAAAGCCAGAACAAGTTGATCTGTACCTAGAAGGCAACATCCTTCAAAAAGAGGATAACCCCACATATTTGGGAGTAAAATTTGACAAAAGGCTAACATGGGGCCCCCACACTGAAGACACCCAAAGGAAAGCTAGCCTGAGGCTCAGACTTATGAAGAAACTTACAGGATTACTGGGTTGCAAATGCCAACACTGTACGACAAGTATACACAGGATACGTACGACCAAAACTGGAGTATGGCATGGGAGCTTACTCCACTGCAGCCAAATCAAACCTACACAAACTGGATAAAATACAGAACACTGGTCTCATCACTGGAGGTATGAGAAGCACACCAATCCATGAACTGGAGGCAACCTGTGGCCTCGAGAGCCTGAGCCTTCGAAGGGAAGAAAGGGTGCTTACCCTAACAGAAAAATTTGAACAACCCCATGCACAGAATAGCTAATAACTTAACCAAAACCCGACTGAAAAGACAAAGCTTTCACCATCTATCAAAATTATACTACACAAAAAACAGTGACATCCTTTCTAAAGATCCTTCAACATGGGAAATGATCCAGGCATACAGCATAGACCTACAGCCTAAATATACAATCACAACAACAATTCCAGGCATAGACAGAAAGGCTGGAGAGTGTGACCTAGTACTGCGTGCAAAGACCCTTGAACATGTCTACAACTATTATTCAAAACCCGAATGGACACACGTTTACACCGATGGATCATTGGAGGGAGCAGACAAAAATGGAGGAGCTGGATCGGTCATCATGCTGTAAGATGGGACCACAGTAGAAAAGTCATGCGCCTCCGGAAGACTCTCAACAAACTTCAGAGCAGAGAAGCAAGCAATTATTGATTCAGCCAAAGTGTTCAGGGAAAGAAAAATTAAAAACAGCAAAATTGTTTTCCTTTGTGACTGCATGTCAGTCCTCCAGGCGACTCATAGGGATCCACGAGACAACATGGAAAGAGAACTGACCCGTCAGCTAAACAGACACAGAAAACAATCAAATTGTTCTCCAGTGGATCCCGGCTCACTGCGGCATACCAGGAAATGAGTTAGCAGACAGACTTGCAAAAAATGGAACAAAGGAGAAACAACATGCCCATTCATTGTCATTATCAGAAATCAGAACACTTATCAAAGGAAAATACAAGGGATTGTGGAGAGAACAAACTAACAGTAAACATCCACAAGACCCCATCAACAGACTCAACAGAAAGCAACATTTAACAATTTTCCGTCTACGAACGGGACACTGCAAGCTCAACTACCACATGCATAAAATAAAGATTGTACAGTCCCAGCAGTGTGCCTGTCAAACAGGACCCCAAACACCTGAGCACATTTTGCAGACCTGGCCACTCTACCTGCAACTTCGAAAAGACACCTGGCCTCACGAGCAAAGTGTGCAGAGCAAGTTATGGGGAACCATGCAGGACCTGCAGCTGACATGCGAGTTCATAGAGGCAACCCACCTGATGGTCTGATCTGAGCATACGAAACCAAATGCAAAGAAGAAGAAAGAAGAAGACAGCTCATCTACAGTGACCTGTTGACAAAATGCACGCTAAATGATATCATCAGTTTTCGCACCCGCGTAAATGTTTAGGAGGTCAGGATATGAATATATTACTGAAAAATAGCTTCTAAAAAGCCAAGCTCACACAAGAGTTTCCCAGTCTCCTCAGTGATAGAGGTCAAGGGGTCACAACATGAGTCATCCAATATGTGTTTTTTTAAGGTTCAGAAAATGTATTCCCTTTGACGCTTCACCCTGCTCCTGATTCCCCCCCCCCCCCCCCCCCCCCCCATCTTCATCAAACAAACAAAAAACAAACAAATTAAAAAATCTAGATAAATAAATTGTTAACAATTTATTAGTCACATGTGTAAAATTGTCGGGTTTTTTAAATAGGATTTCTTTTCTGGAATTCCAACGGGATCAGGACCACCCATTTTTGTGTGTGTTTCTTGGGTGAGAGGTTAAGGCTAAGGAAAGTGCAATAAGATTTGACAGATTACGTTTAAGGCTAAGGAAAGTGCAATAAGATTTGACAGATTACGTTTAAGGCTGAGGAAAGTGCAATAAGCTTTGACAGATTACGTTTAAGGCTGAGGAAAGTGCAAAAAGATTAATATGCTAAGGAAAGCTGAGCTTGACACATTAGATTATGCAATTTTGAAGGCTGAGGAAAGTGCAATAAGCTTTGACAGATTATGTTTAAGGCTGAGGAAAGTGCAAAAAGATTAGGGATATGGCTAAGGAAAGTACAATGAAGATGTTGAGAGAGATATAAGGTTCTGCTTCTCGCTCTTCTGGCCGCCTTGGCCGTAGTCACAACAAGGTGCTGTAGAGTTTCTCTGACGTTATTTTTCCACCTTGTTCTTAGTCCAGCTCTATGTCTTTCTCCTCTTTTAGCATATGCCTTGAATTATATGATTCAATTGTTGAACAAGAAATGGCTCAAACAAAAGTGTTAACACAATACAAATAAAAACAATAGCAATAACCCAATGTAAACCCTTACAGGTTTCAAATTGGCTTTACATGCATCACAAAACCAGGGCTCCGTACTAGCAGATGATTCAGTGCTGGCCGTGGAATGACTTTCACTGATGCCATAGCAGCCTAAGAAAGAACATTTACAAAAATTGCAGTTTTATGGTGACGTTGATTTTTGCAATGTAAGGTTTATTGAGAATGACTGTTAAAACATCATCAAGTGCCTTGCCAGCTGGCGTAGGTATTCATGCATCTCCACAGATCTGGGTCTTTGGTGTTCTGGGTCAATTCCACTGATGATATTCCTCCCTGCCACTGTCTTAAGCCATCCAACATTATTTCTCTTGGTCTGCCTCTGCTTCTTCTACCAGTAATCTTTCCAGTCATTGCAATATTTTTCAGTGCTCCTTTTCTCATCACATAACCAAAGAACTTTGTCTGTCTGCTTCTCACTGTTGTATATAATATTCTACTTTAATTATCCATTTCCAGGCAGTCATTAGAATATTTATTCTGGCAGTGTATTAAAAATGTGTTAAATATTTATTATAAAATAACAGTTTGAAATCATGGCAATCATTCTCAATGACCCTGTATTATAAAGTAAGCTCACTTCAAACACCATGCCGGCATAGTTGGTAATGAACTGGCAGATAGATTGGCTGGATCTGCACAATTGATAGTCGCCGTTTAATTTCTTTCATTGTGTCACCATTGTTGGTAACCAGTGACCCAAGATATTCGAAATTTTCCACCACTTCCAATCTTTCCTCATTAACATATATTTCCTTCTCCATGGCAGTTTTGTTTGTATGCATTATCTTTGTTTTTGCTGTGTTAAGAAATAAGTTATGATTTTCACTATTTCTTTGGAGTGAGGTTAATAAGTTTTCTAAACCATTTTGTGATGTTGATAGTAATACTGTATCATCAGCATAACGAATTTCTGGTATTTCATGACCACCGATGTTTAGGGCATCATATTGTTCCTTGTTTATATCATCTCTTACATTTCTCATTATATTTTCGGCGTACAGGTTGAACAAATACGGTGACAGCACACATCCCTGACGGACTCCTTGCTTGATGCCAAACCAGTCTGATGTCTCTCCATCTATTCTGACTGCTGCTTGTTGGTCTTGATAGAGCATTTTAATGAGCTGCACTATATGTGATGGAAAGCCCATATTCCTCATGATTTCCCAAAGCTTCTGATGTTGTACACAGTCAAATGCTTTTGAATAATCCACAAAACATAAGAACAGATTTACATTAAATTCTCTACACTTCTCTATTATTAAACGCATGTTGAATATATGATCTCTTGTTCCTCTTCCCTGTCTAAATCCAGCCTGAGCTACATTAATCTCTTCTTCCATTTTCTTTTGCAGTCTTCTCATTATAATTTTTAGTAGAATTTTACTTGCATGACTGATCAGGGCAATAGTTCGATAGTTTGTACATAATTTCAGGTCACCCTTTTTTGGTATTGGAATGAAGATAGTTCTCTTCCAGTCTTTTGGCCAAATACCATATTTCCATATCTTTTCACATAATGCATGATAGATTTTTATGCTTTCTTCTCCTCCCGCTTTAATCAATTCAGCTGGTATCTCATCACATCCAGGTGATTTACCATTTTTCAGGCTCCTTATTGCCCATGAAATTTCATCTAATGAAGGTTCAGGTTCTGCCTCTACTGTTACTGGTTCATGTATATCATTCATATCCTCACTGTCATTCATATCATACATTCCGCTGCAGTATTCCTGCCATCTTCCTAGAATTTGTCTAGATTCTGTTGTTCATTACAGAATAATCTTTACTGCACATAGGGCATATGCACAAGTGCTCCGATCTTCTCCTTAGCATGTTCCTTAGTGTGTTCTTCCTGACGATCTGTGTTCTGTACTGGCTGATGCTGTAACTGTGGACTCTTACCTGATTTAAAAATCATGCTTTTTTGACTGATACAAACTGACTTGGCAACAGTTCTCACGTTTCAGGTCTGCCGTGCGAGTTGTCTCTTTCACAGCATTAACTATGTCCTTTCTATTCGTTGCACACCTTCCCCCACCTCCCCACAATGGGGTCATGAAAGCCACACAGGGGATTCTCAAGTAACATTTGCCAGAGGGTCACTTCTTCTGCACTTGTAATTAAAAGCACACTGTGATGTGCCATCTACAACTTTCAGCCTAACATATTTAATTTCAGCAAACTACAAGTTAGTTACCATTTAGAACATGCCTGCCAATGGGTCCCCCCCCCCCACCCCCCAATAGGGTATCATAACCCCCACTGGGGGAGGGGGGTTAGAATTCTCTGACCTGTATCTTGCTTACCCTCATGGACAGACACCCCACAGTTGTCGCACTCGACAATCTCATCATCGTCAGCACTGGAAAATACAACATGGATTTAGTTTGACAGAAACTGGCTAGACCTAAAGAAATTGCTGGATGTATTTCCAAAAGAGCCACTAAACCAATCATAGAGGACAAAATGGGTTTCTAACAATTCTCAACCAATCATTAAAGTAAACATTGGTTCTAATAAATTCTAAAGCAATCATTTAGTACAAAATTAGAGCAACCCAATGAAAAGTATAAAATGGGTTATCAAACACAATTACTAACACAATGACATTGTACACAATATCTTTTTCATTCATATTATCAACACAACTGTTGAATTAATTATTAAGTATTCACAATACCAACACAATTGTTGAATCAACAATCAAGTGTTCAAATTACCAACAATGGCATGTTGGTTTGTGGTTTATAGCTAGGTTGTGATATCCACACCAACTGGCCCAAGACATCTTATTTCAGAACATGCCAGATAGCAGCTGTCACAGGGGCACCTGCATGGTTGGCCGAACAGACACGAACTCACACATTGACAGCGATGGACACAATGAGCCTGCTTAACTAAAAGTCTTGCCTCAAAAAATTATCTTGCCTGTACATAGCGGGATATGCCAGGGTGAAAGGAAATGAAAGAGCCGACAGACTGGCTATTTCTGCAGTGGTTGGTGGAAGCAGAAGTATGAAAATGGAGGCACACATTGAATGTGCTGCGTTCCAGAGATGCCCAGATAAAGGAGTCAGGGATGATGAAACACCTGTTGGAAATGGGTACTAAATGAGGAAAGAATGCAGACAAGTTTGCATAGAAAGGAAAGAAGAGATGCCAGTCAACTGCTGCTGGGTAAGGTGTCAACTGCTGCTGGGTAAGGTGTCAACTGCTGCTGGGTAAGGTGTCAACTGCTGCTGGGTAAGGTGTCAACTGCTGCTGGGTAAGGTGTCAACTGCTGCTGGGTAAGGTGTCAACAGCTGCTGGGTAAGGTGTCAACAGCTGCTGGGTAAGGTGTCAACTGCTGCTGGGTAAGGTGTCAACTGCTGCTGGGTAAGGTGTCATCTGCTGCTGGGTAAGGTGTCAACTGCTGCTGGGTAAGGTGTCAACTGCTGCTGGGTAAGGTGTCAACTGCTGCTGGGTAAGGTGTCGACTGCTGCTGGGTAAGGTGTCAACTGTTGCTGGGTAAGGTGTCAACTGTTGCTGGGTAAGGTGTCAACTGCTGCTGGGTAAGGTGTCAACTGCTGCTGGGTAAGGTGTCAACTGTTGCTGGGTAAGGTGTCAACTGCTGCTGGGTAAGGTGAGCATGGGGACACTGAGAATGGCTGCTGCATCAGAAGACAGAGCATGAATGGGTCAGATCGATGTGCTAGCAACAATGCTCACAGGCGTCCAATCTCACTACCTAAAGACCAGGGGGAATTACTAGAAGTCCAAGTCCACAAGAAAAAATCCCAGCCCTTACCAGGGATTGAACCCGGAACCTCTAGCACTTGAGCGGACACCATGCCTCGAGACCACGCAGCCCCACACACATTAACACCTCAAGGCTGATGAAACACTGACTTGGTGGCTCCTCTTCCACCTTGGGGTATAAAGGTTTGCCAAAGAGACCACCAGACTTCTGTCAGCAGTTTTCTTTCTGGCTTTGTTCCAATCCAGTCCTCTATCAGTCAGGGACTGTCGGATGTTGTCTTCCCAGTGGACAGGTACAAATCCCAGAAAACCTGCGCAACCCTTTAGATTTTCTAGCCTTAAAGCGGCAGCAGATGTCTTCCTAGAGGACAGGTACAAATCCCAAGAAACCTGCTCAACCCTTTAGATTTTCTAGCCTTAGAGTGGCAGCAGATGTTGCATCTGCTGAGAACTGCAATTTTCTGACAGTAAATTTAACAAATAAACTGCGGTCTACGTTAATTTTTGTTTGGTCAGCTGTCAAGTGGGCCGGAAAACAAGTTTTTCTGTTTTGGTGAGCAGGTGGCTGGTGTAAAATAAGCTGAAGAACACCGATCTAGACAGATCATTTCAGACAAGCAGTCGAAAACTGAGCACAAAACTAACCAACCTTCTGTCAGACAAGCAGCTGAAAACTGAGTACAAAACTAACCAACCTTCTGTCAGACAAGCAGCTGAAAACTGAGTATAGAACTAACCAACCTTCTGTCAGATAAGCAGCTGAAAACTAAGTACAGAACTAACCAACCTTCTGTCAGACAAGCAGTCGAAAACTGAGCACAGAACTAACCAACCTTCTGTCAGATAAGCAGCTGAAAACTGAGTACAGAACTAACCAACCTTCTGTCAGACAAGCAGCTGAAAACTGAGCACAAAACTAACCAACCTTCTGTCAGACAAGCAGCTGAAAACTGAGTACAGAACTAACCAACCTTCTGTCAGACAAGCAGCTGAAAACTGAGTACAGAACTAACCAACCTTCTGTCAGACAAGCAGCTGAAAACTGAGTACAGAACTAACCAACCTTCTGTCAGACAAGCAGCTGAAAACTGAGTACAGAACTAACCAACCTTCTGTCAGACAAGCAGCTGAAAACTGAGTACAGAACTAACCAACCTTCTGTCAGACAAGCAGCTGAAAACTGAGTACAGAACTAACCAACCTTCTGTCAGACAAGCAGCTGAAAACTGAGTACAGAACTAACCAACCTTCTATCAGACAAGCAGTCGAAAACCTAGTATAGAACTAACCAACCTTCTGTCAGAAAAGCAGCTGAAAACTGAGTACAGAACTAACCAACCTTCTGTCAGACAAGCAGTCAAAAACTGAGTACAGAACTAACCAACCTTCTATCAGACAAGCAGTCGAAAACTGAGTATAGAACTAACCAACCTTCTGTCAGATAAGCAGCTGAAAACTAAGTACAGAACTAACCAACCTTCTGTCAGACAAGCAGCTGAAAACTGAGTACAGAACTAACCAACCTTCTGTCAGACAAGCAGCTGAAAACTGAGTACAGAACTAACCAACCTTCTGTCAGATAAGCAGCTGAAAACTGAGTACATAACTAACCAACCTTCTGTCAGACAAGCAGCTGAAAAATGAGTACAGAACTAACCAACCTTCTGTCAGACAAGCAGCTGAAAACTGAGTACAGAACTAACCAACCTTCTGTCAGACAAGCAGCTGAAAACTGAGTACAGAACTAACCAACCTTCTGTGAACTAACCAACCTTCTGTCAGACAAGCAGCTGAAAACTGAGTACAGAACTAACCAACCTTCTATCAGACAAGCAGTCGAAAACCTAGTATAGAACTAACCAACCTTCTGTCAGATAAGCAGCTGAAAACTGAGTACAGAACTAACCAACCTTCTATCAGACAAGCAGTCGAAAACTGAGTATAGAACTAACCAACCTTCTGTCAGATAAGCAGCTGAAAACTAAGTACAGAACTAACCAACCTTCTGTCAGACAAGCAGTCGAAAACTGAGCACAGAACTAACCAACCTTCTGTCAGACAAGCAGCTGAAAACTGAGTACAGAACTAACCAACCTTCTGTCAGACAAGCAGCTGAAAACTGAGCACAGAACTAACCAACCTTCTGTCAGACAAGCAGTCGAAAACTGAGCACAGAACTAACCAACCTTCTGTCAGACAAGCAGCTGAAAACTGAGTACAGAACGAACCAACCTTCTGTCAGATAAGCAGCCGAAAACTGAGTATAGAACTAACCAACCTTCTGTCAGACAAGCAGCTGAAAACTGAGTACAGAACTAACCAACCTTCTGTCAGACAAGCAGCTGAAAACTGAGTACAGAACTAACCAACCTTCTGTCAGACAAGCAGTCGAAAACTGAGCACAGAACTAACCAACCTTCTGTCAGACAAGCAGCTGAAAACTGAGTACAGAACTAACCAACCTTCTGTCAGACAAGCAGCCGAAAACTGAGCACAGAACTAACCAACCTTCTGTCAGACAAGCAGCTGAAAACTGAGTACAGAACTAACCAACCTTCTGTCAGATAAGCAGCCGAAAACTGAGTATAGAACTAACCAACCTTCTGTCAGACAAGCAGCTGAAAACTGAGTACAGAACTAACCAACCTTCTGTCAGATAAGCAGCCGAAAACTGAGTATAGAAAAAAACCAACCTTCTGTCAGATAAGCAGCCGAAAACTGAGTACAGAACTAACCAACCTTCTGTCAGATAAGCAGCCAAAAACTGAGTACAGAACTAACCAACCTTCTGTCAGATAAGCAGCCGAAAACTGAGTACAGAACTAACCAACCTTCTGTCAGATAAGCAGCTGAAAACTGAGTACAAAACTAACCAACCTTCTATCAGATAAGCAGCTGAAAACTGAGTACAGAACTAACCAACCTTCTGTCAGACAAGCAGCTGAAAACTGAGTACAAAACTAACCAACCTTCTGTCAGATAAGCAGCTGAAAACTGAGTACAAAACTAACCAACCTTCTGTCAGACAAGCAGCTGAAAACTGAGTACAAAACTAACCAACCTTCTGTCAGACAAGCAGCCGAAAACTGAGCACAGAACTAACCAACCTTCTGTCAGACAAGCAGTCGAAAACTGAGTACAGAACTAACCAACCTTCTGTCAGACAAGCAGCTGAAAACTGAGCACAGAACTAACCAACCTTCTATCAGACAAGCAGTCGAAAACTGAGTACAGAACTAACCAACCTTCTGTCAGACAAGCAGCTGAAAACTGAGTATAGAACTAACCAACCTTCTGTCAGACAAGCAGCTGAAAACTGAGCACAGAATTAACCAACCTTCTGTCAGATAAGCAGACGCAGCAGACAAGAACTTTGATTCTCTCATGAGGGGCAAGAATCTGCACAGCCATGGAATCATCTTTGGGGAGATCAGCCGATGCCTGGTCTGTTTTGGGTTTCTTTGACTTTGTCTTCTGAGGTAAACAAAAAATACAACTTGACTGAAATGCATGAAACTCTTTATGCAAAATATTTAAATACTCATCAATCCATACTATAGCAAAGTGGCTAGAAGTACTATCTACTGCCAGCCTGGAGGTCTAGGATTCAAATCCGCACTGAGGTAGGTTTTCACACAGTACAGTTTAGTGTACACATCTCTTTCCCTGTGAAATTCAAAACTCACAGTGTTGCACCATGCATTCTATTCAGTAGCTTGTCAGCAGATCCAGATTTCACCTAACCTCATTTTTTTGTCCCATCTAGTTTCCCACTGGGGAATCCTTCACTGGATTACCGGAAAGAAAAGGGTGTATCACTCAAAGGCGAGGTTTGGCTAAAAGACACTAAGATTCTTGTATTGCACATCAATGCTTCAAAAAGGTCTGCCATACCACATTACACTGTTTGCTGATCATCACTGATTTTCTTCAATCAATCAGGTGGTTTGCTGATCATCACTGATCTTCTTCAATCAATCAGGTGGTTTGCTGATCATCACTATTCTTCTTCAATCAATCAGGTGGTTTGCTGATCATCACTGATCTTCTTCAATCAATCAGGTGGTTTGCTGATCATCACTGATCTTCTTCAATCAATCAGGTGGTTTGCTGATCATCACTGATCTTCTTCAATCAATCAGGTGGTTTGCTGATCATCACTATTCTTCTTCAATCAATCAGGTGGTTTGCTGATCATCACTATTCTTCTTCAATCAATCAGGTGGTTTGCTGATCATCACTGATCTTCTTCAATCAATCAGGTGGTTTGCTGATCATCACTATTCTTCTTCAATCAATCAGGTGGTTTGCTGATCATCACTGATCTTCTTCAATCAATCAGGTGGTTTGCTGATCATCACTGATCTTCTTCAATCAATCAGGTGGTTTGCTGATCATCACTGATCTTCTTCAATCAATCAGGTGGTTTGCTGATCATCACTATTCTTCTTCAATCAATCAGGTGGTTTGCTGATCATCACTATTCTTCTTCAATCAATCAGGTGGTTTGCTGATCATCACTGATCTTCTTCAATCAATCAGGTGGTTTGCTGATCATCACTGATCTTCTTCAATCAATCAGGTGGTTTGCTGATCATCACTGATCTTCTTCAATCAATCAGGTGGTTTGCTGATCATCACTATTCTTCTTCAATCAATCAGGTGGCATCTGCACAGTGAAGGCTGTCTATAATGGATCACCCACACTCTGTGTCTTTTCTTGATTGTATACTCTCTCAGACAGCTGTTCATCCATCTCTTGATGTTGTCCTCCCAACTGTATTATTGTCTACCTCTTGCTCTTAACATTTCCCTCCAGTGTGGCTTTTAAAAGAGTGTTATGTCATTTTAGCTCTTCAACATCTGCTAAAGTCAAAGTGTCTGTCTCGTAACACCAACATCAAAATATATAAAACGTTGATAAGACCAGTTGTTTAAATGGCTCTAAAACTTGAAGCACAACTAAAAGAGGTCAAGCCTTATTACAGGTTTTCGAATACAGTCTTACGACAAATCTTTGGACCCATCAAAGATGCTAACAGCGGTGAAAGGAGAGTGAGAAGCAACAACGAAATTCAAAATCTGTTTAAATCACCACTGATCACTGGCATCATGAGAGCTAATAGACTAAATGGTTGAGGCATATTGAAAGAATGTCAGATGACAGAGAAGTAAAAACTGTTTACAACAGGGAGATGAATGGTCATAGACCACGAGGGAGACCAAGAAAATGATGGAGAGATAACATCCAGACAGACTTGCAAACACTTGGTGTTACCAACTGGAAAGAGAAGGCCAACCAGAGAGATGAATGGAGGCGGGTGATATCTGTAGCAATGAACCTAAAGGGCTCAGAATGCTGAAGAAGAAGAAGTTATGCCTTTTAATGTGGCCAAAATATTTCAATTGTCTCTCTCTCTCTCTCTTTTCTTTCAATAATTCTCTGTTCATTCGTGGTCTTTCCAGAACCTCTGTATTTGAATGCTTCTATTTCCATGAAACACAAATTATGAACTTCTGCATACCCACACTGTTCTCCTTACACTCCTCTTACTCTCCTAACTACAGTCAGTGAATGATAAAAGCCAAATCTCATTAAATACACACTGGTAGATTTTCAGGTTTGTCTCCTGTCTTTGCAGATTTCTTTTTCCGCTTTCGAGGTACATAATCCTCGTCATCTTCATCGCTGTCGATCATGTCCCAGGCATGGCCCAAACCTGAAAGTACGAAAACATGTGAGTGAACAAGAAGCCTAAACAAATGTGTGCATGAATAAACATGGTGCATGAATGAACATGCACTGACTGGCACTCACAGAAAGGTGTAGAGATAGAAAGACACATTACATAGAATTTAAACTGATAGCAGTTTCCACACCAGGACTGGGACTTGTCTCTAGCTGATATTGTCAAGAGAAGATATACAACTGAAAAAAAGTGTATTTAGCTGATATTGTAAAGTATTTACTACACTTTTAAGGATTTCATTTGAAGCCCAGCATATTTTCAGCCTTGTATCCCCAATTGGAATCCTGGGTCACCCCAAAATCTCCTGACCAGTGAAGAGGTAAATTTGTGATATGCCTAGCAAGCTGGCAATGGATTCATGACCGTTACAACACATATTAGTAAATAAAAAGTAAAAGTAAAGATCCCTATTCATGCCTTTACACGTATCGGGCATATGGAAAGAGCTCCCATATTTTTACTGACCATCGGCACTAGGTGGGTAATGTGGTCAGCATTGCGGCGGCTATCTTTACTTTCCCAGGACACACATTTCTGGTACCCATTTTAGGCTGGGTCGACCTGCGACGCTCCATACCATGATAAAAATCCACACAGCCAGCAGTGGGTTTCGAACGCAGTATGCTGGAATTACAAGTTGGACTCACAACGCCTAAACCACGGACGCTGCTTACAACACATATTACATGACACAAACAACCTTTAATTTTTCCTGACATCAGAAGTGTCCTAAAAAAGGCAGTGAAGAAGAAGAAGAAGCATATATTTTTCATGTTATGATAGGAAGGAAAGGAACATGCTGTGTCCACTGAAAAGACTTGTGGAAGGAGAGACAAAGGCGGACAATACAAGAAGATTCTTGACAGCCTTTCCTCATGGCATGAAGAGACGTCTTCACACGAACTGATACATGTCGAAGACTGCAGACTGTAGAGAGGCATGATCACCTAGGCCAGTCGGCGACGCACTTAATGATTACAAAATCAGCCCCAGCATTTCTGGATGAGCTTACTAGACAATTTTTGTATGAGTTTACTAAAAATATTTTGTATGAGTTTACTAGACAATTTTTGTATGAGTTTACTAGACAACTTTTGAATGAGTTTACTAAGTATTTTTACACTTAGTTTCCATTGCTTTCTCAATGGTACAGTGTTCACAAAATTATCAAAGCCAAGGCAAAGCTGCCTGCTAGCAAATCACCTCCAGCAGACTGTTAACCCTGTAATATCAGAATTCTGAAACTCACCCCCACCACCTCCCCCAACTGCTGAAACCTACCTTGCCTTCAGGTGGTAGACCCTTTTCTCCCCAATATGATGGGTTCCATTCCCCAGTGGTAAACTGGTTGGGAAAACAAATGAGGTAAAGGTGAAATCTGCTTCTGTCGGCCAGC
Source organism: Candidula unifasciata (assembly GCA_905116865.2). NCBI lineage: Eukaryota > Metazoa > Mollusca > Gastropoda > Stylommatophora > Geomitridae > Candidula > Candidula unifasciata. The sequence goes on along the minus strand of CAJHNH020004035.1, from coordinate 190,339 downwards.
TACTGAATAGAGTGCATGGTGCGACACTGTGAGTTTTGAATTTCACAGGGAAGGAGATGTGTGTGAGATTGTGGTAAACTCTATACTCAGAGATCGTGTTTTGTGTGATGCTCTCAGCAGGCAGCTAGCCATTCTGCAGAGAGAGACTGAGCAATATGGGGTAAAACCCAGTGCAATGAAGTCCATTAGATCGACTTTTAACTTTAAACTTCACCATAATCGTCCTGTTGTGTCATAGAGAGTCGGCGTGTAGTCTACTCCTCTTCTGCATACTCTCCTCTGCAATCCCTTCAATGTTATGGATAGACCAGTGGATGAAGAACATTATGACAACTGGAAAGATCAGTGGAAAAGGGTTAGAGGCAGACCAAGAGAGATGATGCTGGATGGGCTGAAATGATAGCATGAAGGGATATCATCAAGAGAGCTGTTCCAGGCAACCAGGGATCGTCATCTGTAGAGATGCATCTGCACTTACACCAGAGGCAGGGTACATGATGATGATGAGTCGCCTCTCTCAACAACGTCAATATTTTGGATGTCCACATTTCTTTTAATTCCCATTTTAGTGTCAGTTTGGTGATTCTCTGCTCACTTCTTTTCAGGATGTGTCCAATCTCTCAACAGTGTACATTTTAGGATTTTTGTTATGACGTCGTGATTTCCTCAATTCTTTCATTTCTCCTTTTTGGTGATTCTCTGCTCATTTCTTCTCAGGATGTGTCCAATATTGCACCACCTTCTTGTTGTTGTCAGTGGTTGCCCAGACATTTCTCTTATTTCTTCACCTCTCTTGAATTCATTGTGTGGGTCCATGGACCCCATTATGGGGAAGAACAAGAACAATCCCACTGCCTCCTAACAAGCATGTCGTAAGAGTCCACTAACTAGTGGTCTCCTTCGAAGCTAGAGTGTATTTGCCTGAGAGTCAAGGACCCAACAGCCTGCATACAAAAAAGCCAGATCTGTAGAATAGATGTGCATGCAAGACCCAAGTTCTTGAACAAGACTACAGTACAGAGGTGGTTGAACAACCAGGATTTTTCACCGTAATTTACAGCCGGTGGCCACCATCATTATCAGAAGCATCATCATCAGCAGGATTATCATCATCAGCATCATCATATAGATAATGATGATACAGAAGAAGAAAAAGAAGAAGACGAAGAAGAAGAATAAGTAGCAGCAGGGGGAGGGGAAGGGGAAGAAGATGGAGGAGGAGGAGGAGAAGAAGAAGAAGAAGAAGAAGAAGAAGAAGAAGAAGAAGAAGGAGAAGAAGAAGAAATCCATTTTTTTGTTAAATATTTTCCTCAGGCATTTGTTCGCAAATACATTTAACTTTTATACCAAGTAAAAACATGTAGAACATTTAAATGAAACAAATTTAATGAACGAACAGACTAAACATACCTTTAATCTCTGGACTCTCAGAATGATTATTTCCCCTGCCATCTTCACTGCCGTCCTCCTCCTCCTCTTCATCATCATCATTATCATCATCAGTATTAAGCTCCTCCATGTTCTCGCCTTCAGGCTCAGTTTCAGACTCAGACGAATCTGCCTCACTATCATCATCCTCTTCATCATTTTCACTGAGGTTCTCTCTCTCTTCTACATGTCTTTGCAAATTCTCCTTTGCGGCGTACTTGTCATCTATTTCACCATCATCGACTTCATCGCTGTCACTTTCAGCATCATCATCTTCTTCTTCACTGCCACTGTCATCACTTTCTTCAGCTGAGCTCCCATTATCTCCTGCATATAAGAATCATTAAAAAATTATGGTTATTTCGTTAATTAGTTAGTTAGTTAATTAATTAGTTGGTTAATTAATCAGTTGGTTAGTTAGCTAGTTACATACGGCTGTGAGTTGCAGGCCTCTATATCAAACTTTAAAGGAAAAAACAAGCATCAGAAATGTGACCCTGAAAATTCTGGGGTATATCATACACAGACCTTATCACAAATAATGAAGTTCACTGCAGCAACCCAGTGGCAACCATGAACTTATTTTAACAACTGTGAAAAGATGGAAAATTCAATCAGATTCATGTTTAAAAAAAAAAATTTACTGGCTCCTCCAAAATGATTCTACACATTCGGTAGAAGAGGAAAAGGGGTAGACCAAGAAAGACCCGGATACAGAATGTAGTGGAAGGGACAAGCCTCAAACATGCAAACATCAAATCTGTTGCATCTGACCAACAGAGGTGGAGGGAGCTGACCAGACAGTCAACAGCAACTGGTGACCCAATGATACCCAGAGTTATGGGACTATGGTGATAATGATAAATGTACACAGGAGAATTTGTTAAAAGACAGTGAAGATATGTTCTTACAAAACCAATTCTGAAGGGCAGGTCAACCGGTTACCACTATGTTCTGCTGCTTGCTGCAGATGATGCTGAGCAACACAGACGGCATGTGCATGAGCCATGTTATGCTAAAGGAGTGGCTTGCCCACTCGAAGAGACTCACAGAATGAGTATCAGAACACTGAAACACAATCCTAATCACTTTTGTTTCTACTCAAACAAATGTCTCATTGTCTATGCTTATACTCAGAAACCAGCTGATCTACTATAATGTTGGCACAGTTTGGGCTTCAGAAAAACAAAGTCCAGTGAGACTCACTTCTTCTTCTTCCTAGCTCTTGAGGTTCACCTCTGGGATGTCACCCACCTCCATTCATCTCTGTGCGTGTATGTGTACGCATGAGTATGGGTACTTGTGTGTGTCTGTATGAGCATGAGTATGGGTACTTGTGTGTGTCTGTGTACGCATGAGTGCATGAATATATATGCATGATGGTGTATATTATGTATGCATATGTATGATTTTGCTTGTATCTGTGCATGTATGGGCATATAAGAGTGTATGTGAATATTCAGAGTGTGTATGACTGTGTATACATGATGTGTGTAAGCATTATTTAATTATGTATAATTTAGCATACATTACAGGCACTTATGGTCTGGAAGATAAGAGCTTGGAAGGGCCGAATGTTAAGACGAGCCTGTGTGCTCAATTTGAAGCCATGTGAAAATAAAGTTCTCCATTCATTCTGTAACTGGCCTTCTCTCCACTGTGAATCAGAGTAGGCCCCAAAAACATGTGTTTTTGGTTACTCATGGCCTGATTCTGTGAACTTTACCAATGAGGCTTATGAGAAAAATCACATCCTGGCTTTTATAAAAACCCTTTGTCAGTCAATGTATTCACATCCTGACCTCCCAAATGTTTGCGCAGGTGCAAACTCAGCCAATTGCATTTACTATACATTTTGTAAACAGGTCATGATAGACAAGTCCAAAAAATGACATTTTCAGGAAGGAGTTGATTCAAGAACTGACATCACAGCCCTCGCAGCATTCCCACAGGTGCTCCATCCCCATCATCAGCAGCCAGCACAGTTTTAATAGCAAAGGTGCCAGTAGCCATCTTGCCTTTCCTCTGAGCACTGAGTATCGGCCAGATCCCCTCGTCACTCACTCCCTGCTGCGTCACTCTCACCAGACTGGTGATCAATTTGCTGCTCCCCATTTTACATTCTCCCACAAGGCCCTAACCCTGTCTGCCTTATCATGCGTCAATATTAAACCACGTTGTGCAGAGCCGGCCAGCCAGTCTGCCCACCTGTTCATTTACAGAGATCTGGATGTGTTGGGTTTTCGGCTTCTTGTGGCGAGAGGAATAAGATCCCTCAAGCTGACGATCTGCAACTTTACCAAAACTAATACTTCTCCCTCTTCATAATTAGTCAACTCCTATGACATGCTTGTTGGGCAGGCAGTTGGTCTATTCTTGTTTTCCCCACAATGTGGCCCCGGAACCCACAACTACTTCCACAAAATCACACAACACAAACTGCCACCTCACCTTGGGAATGTTTATTAATGTCAAAGTCACTGTCTTCTTCGCTGTCATCCAGTCCATCAAAATTAACTTGCACTCTGCTACTTGGGACCGGCTTGACTTTTCTCTTGCCAGGAGCTCTTTGAACTGTAAAGGAAAATTTCATTATCATCTAGTTAATTAACAGACTCAACTCAGAATGTGACAACTATGATATGAAGATCAACGTAAACAAACCAGAAGTGATGACATTCTCCAGTTAAAGCAGGCAAAGGATTTTACACATCTGGGGAGCATTTTTTTTCTGAAGACAGAAGAATTAATACAGAAATCAACAAAGATACAATAAAGTCATTCAAGTTTCAGGACAAATGCAACCAATTTTGAAATGCAAGCCTGTGAATATGAACACTAAAAGAACCCTGTTCAACACAATATTCTTACTGACGCTAAGCTATCAATGTCAAACATGCACACGATGATATTAGAAGGAGAGTCGGCAAAGAACCAATACTGAACTTTATTGGCAGACAATAAATCAAATGGTGTGGCCATGTAACAAGATTGGCATCAGACAGGGCACCACAGAGAGTAATGTTATACAGATACTGCAGTAACAGGCCCAGAGGTCGACCACGCAGAAAATGGACTGCAGAAAAATCAGAGACACTGAAAAGTACTTTATACGAAGCAAATGGAAGGGCCGTTCCAGAGATCTCTTCCTGCCCTGGTGCTGTGAGGCATTCCAGGAGTAAGAAAAGAACAAGATCCAGTTAATTCAATAAACAGTAAAACCTCATTAACATGGACACAAATCAATGCAAACACATTCTTCGGCCTGGCGAATAAACAAAACAAAAATAACTACACACCCTCAAAGAGCAGCTAATCCATAGATGTACACAGTAGCAATGATAATGTATATCAACTTTTTAATACATCATATTTATATGGCATGTAAATTGTAATTTGTAGTATAACTTAGACAGCGTCCAAAATATTTGATACACTGCTCCATTAAAATGTTTATGAACAAATTAAAACAACAGAGTATAACAAAATTGATCGTAGTCAAAGCCATCAACCTGTTCAGTAGTGCCTTCAAATTCACTTTTTGAAGCAAAATCCAGAAAATCACATGCATCATCAGAAACATTCGGAGAAATATGATCACCAGGAGGGTTACGAGAATTAGAAGCAATGATGACAATTTTGTCAATGTCTCACCTACATGGGGGCTAACTAAGAAAATTTGTCAAATACTTTAAGCACATCAAAGTTATTTCCCTAAACTAATAATACAGAATTGAATAAGCTAAAGGCTTCAACTAAACTTATCATAAAATCACGATTTTAACATGACTGCGAGTGTCCAAAGCTACAAATGTCACCTTGTCACATAACATGTGGCGCTGGTAGTCAGTGGGTAAAGTCCATGTTGCATCACATGTATTAAAGAAATACATATACAGTTAGGCCTCACTGTCTGATTGCAATGATTATATAAAATATAGTACATAGTTGCACAGGGATTTGCTAAAAAAAAAAAAAACAGTTACTGCCATAAAATGCGAACATTTAGTCTTACTTTCTTACTTACTTAGTCGCTCCTCTTCTACCTTGGGGTGCAGAGGTTTGTCAGAGAGATCGTCAGACGTCTCTATCAGCAGTTGTCTTTCTGACTTTGTTTCATTCCAGTCCTCTGTCAATTAGGGACTGTCAGATGTTGTCTTCCTAGCGCATCCTGGGTCGTCCTGGAGGTCTAGGTCCCGGGTTCTTAGCCTCCCGTGCCTGCCATGGTGGCCGATTTTCTCCCATTCTGCATACATGTCCAAACCATCGTAACTGTTACTGATCCACTTGGGTTTGTAAGGACTGAGTATCAAGATCTTTACGTATTGTCTGATTGCGGACTTTGTCCCTTCTTGTTACTTGGACCACCTTTCTCAGATATCTCATTTCCGAGGCCAGCAGCTGGCTTCTGTGAGCTGTTGTCATTGCCCATGACTCACACCCATAGGTCAGGACTGGTACATAGGTAGAGCGGTAAACAGTCATTTTTGTCCTCTTGCCAATTTCTCTTTTGCTAAGAAACCCTCGATTTATGGCCAGGAAGAGTCTCCCAGCAGCTGCTTTTCGTGTAGCCAGCTCAGTCTTAATGCCTCCATTTCGGTCTAATACAACTCCAAGGTATTTGAACCGGTTAACCTGCTCCAATGCATACTGTCCCATCATGATCTGGTGTTTCTTCTCCTCTCTTGAGATCACCATGGTTTTAGTTTTGGAGATACTAATGGTCATCCCTCTCTTTTCAAGCTCTTCCTTCCAGACAAGTAAGTTGGACTGAAGGTGTGCCTCTGATTTAGCTATCAGGGCCACATCGTCTGCAAATTCCAGCTCTGATATACAGATTGGTCTCATCTTCCAGTACCCTACAGAGTACGTCTTTGAACACTTAGTCTTTTCAACCTAAATTTTACTAACTCAAAGTCACAGCTAAGAATCCATCTTTTGTCAGAATATACTCTAATTTGTCTATGGTGAATGGTGGTATCCACCACTAAAGGGTTAATCTCTCTGGAATACGTAACATTAGTCTGACTGACTTTCTATCCCACCAGGATGTCACACAAGCGATAAACACCCAATGACACAATGTGCCACCATGTGGATGAGGATCACCGTGGAGAGGTCACAGAAACCGAGTTTAGCCATTAGGTCATTTTTATGGCCAGGCTATATTGCGGCCCCTGGCAAGAGCCCGAGTAGGGCTTCAAATAACAAAAAATTTCACCCTATAAAGGACGGGAATTAACATTAGTCTGCCCAGGCCCCACCTATATACACACTAGCTCACTTCTGATTGGTAGTTTCTGAGCCCCATGGCCTTCACACAAGGTCAGAGGGGTTTTCAGTGATTCTGTTGAAATCATGTGCTGTATATTTCAGCACGCCAGCATTTTTACCACTCCAAAAACATGGAGAAATTGGCCCTAACACAACCCCTCTAGAGAGTGCTGCAACTTATGTCACAGGTCAAAATGAACTCTAGGCACTGGCACTGTTTGGAGCCGAGGCAAATTTTTTCTTCTGCCAGACGGTGGCCGTTGCATTTTTGCTTCATTTTTAGACTGAAAGGATATAGTTTCGTCGCCCAGCTTCTGAGCTGAATGCATGGTGTGACACTGTGAGCTGCGGATTTTATTTGGAATGTTTTTTTGACTGTGACCAACGTGGTGGTGTGAATTGTAGATTCAGAAAATGGTGCAATGTCTGTTGTCACAATGTTGGTGGTGTCCTTCTGTGATTAAAATAGATCATGTGTGCAACTGCTGATCTGTTGGTGAATTTGGCTACCATCAATGATGAACTGCATTTCTAGTGTCAGACTGTTTGTGTTAGCACTTTGGATGGCTACCGTATGCTTTTTGGCGTGTGTATGCTAGATATGCTGAGACAGCAGTCAGTCAATCTTTCCACAAGGGACTGTGTGATAAACATTCTGTGTGTTTTTCGTTGGCACAGGATCAGAGCAAAGATGGGGTGACCCGTTTGCTATAAAGCTGAAACTAAGACTATCAAACTACCAGACAGGCATTCGCTTTCTCAATTAAAACGTAAATGCAAGACATCACAGAAAGCAAACAACAGAGCGGGACACACCCGTAAACTTGAGGAAAGTCGACCAGTCCAACAACTTGTGAATGAAAAGTGACCTACTCTTTTGGGGAGATTAATGTTATTTTTACCATCTTTCTCTCTCTCTCTCTCTGCTTAGAACTGACTTTACTGGTCTTTACGCTTCATTGATTTGAGTGTCTTGAGGTTCGTTTTACAATTAAAACCCAATATATACAACATCAATAGCATCCCTAACTATACATTCAGAAAAAAAAAATGAGTGATGAGTTAAGAGGTAAAAAAAAGTATAGCTGTTAATGTTGATATGGTTTTAAAGTTTTGTAAAATTTGGGCTCTCCTTTC